>JBBPTZ010000270.1:0-28699 GCA_038094315.1 Phylloporus cf. tubipes | reverse complement strand
ACAAACAAGAAAAAACAGAGCGCTCAAGTTCCCCGATGGTATCCGGAGTCCCAGGTAACCTAACTTGCTGGTACCTTACGGAGTTGGCCGAGTCAGGGTCTGAGTGGTAACAGGGAGCACATCACTCATGATCACCTGCAAAGTACTGTTCCCACACCTGTCAGTGACTGACAGACTGTTACGGCAAAAAATGAGGTAACACCTGGAAGTTGGTCAGCACCCTGGTTCTAGGTTCATCATGTAAGGAGGAGGCCAACCTGGGCTGTCAGTCCCACTGTTGGAATAGCAAGTGTGCACGTAGCCACACCACAACTTGTATGTACATGTTTTCATCACACATACATATCACACCGGTCCCTTTGATTGTGCAAATGTGACTATGTTGCTGAGCGACCTTTAGTCTTTGTATTTTTTTCCTTTCACTTTTTATGCCACATGGCAAAATGAGCCACTGTAGATAGTATATAGCATACTCATTTTTTCTTGATGGCTTCCCTCAGTCTGTTTATTGCATTGTGTGTGATAACTGAGGTGAGCTCTTTTGTTTTTCTAGATCTATCTACCTGAGCTTACAAGTACATTAGATACTGTGCTCAATAGGTAATTTAGTCCATTCATTGCATTGTGTGTGATGACTGAGATACTGTACTTGATAGGTATTTTTCTACACCCACTTGCATCACAAAAGTTGCAGAATCATAGCATATATAGAGTGGGTCATGATCTTGGTGTCCAAATATAGCAATGTTTTGTGTGGCCCTTCAATGTTTTGCAAAGATAATGCATTGGAAGTTGATATTCTTTGGAAGTTGCTACAATTGTGGGTGGTAGGTGTTGAAAAGTCAGGCACCAGAGCCTGTGATGGGTGATCAGCTGTAGCAGGGCAGTGGCAGGTTATTTGTGATAGTGGATGAGAAAAAGCTATGGTGTGGCAGTACTACCAGTAAAGTGATGGGTTATGTAAGTGTAGGCAAGGACTATAAGTGTTATGGTTGAGTTATTGCATGCATCCATTTTTCTTTTTTCTTTTTTCTACTCTGATTCCAAGCCTGGCTGGGAACATTATCTCTTCATTGTATCACTGAATCAGCAGTACCTTTATGCTTTTTTCTAGCCCCATGCTGTTTCCTGACTTCTACTGGAAGGGGTACTGGTATTATTTTCCCTATCTCAATCTACTCTCATTGGATAGCTTATCTACTTGGCCACCTCTCTCATGATGGCCTCATCTTCCCACCTTACTCATACTTGTATGTCATCTGCAGTCATTCCATGCAATTCCATTGCATTTCTTTGCTTACATACAGTTAGAGTATATATACCTCTGCTGCATGTATTTTAGTCTCCATTCTTGATCTACACAATACAAGTGTACTACCAAGTCTCACTCTCTTGGACCTCTGTGAGTCTCTATGCACTCTTGAAGCACTCTGTCTGTGCCAAGGCTTCCCCCTTGAGCATGCTGTCTCCTTCACTTCATATCATGCCACCTTTAAGCGCTGGCTATGGTTCCCACTTCACTTGATGTAGTGTGCCTCACAGGTCCTCAGTTCCACTTGCAACTAAGGGGAAAGTAAGACATTGAGGTTAAGTGTCTTACCATGCTTGATGGCAGCAAACAGGTTTTGCTGAGACTCAAAAACATCAGTCAGGTGGTAATAGATGATTTGGATGTGACTTATCAGTGCCATGTTCCATTCCCCTATCCAATGCATCTGCTTTTTGGCCAGGTTGTTCATATCATCTGGTGCTAAGAGGGTAACTGCATTGATCTGCTCAGTAGCATCCTGGATGGCTCTTGTGGCAACCTTCTTGGAATCTGGCTAGATAGATGAAGGCTGAGAGAGGGTGAAGAGTTGTGAAAGGTGATCTGACATGGCTGGTTGGGTGGATGGAGTGAGAATGGAGGAGAGATGGGTCCAACTGGGTCAAGGGTGCAATGCTTCAGCGGAGTTTCAAATGGCTGACATAATCAAGGTGTGTCTGACTGGGGATAGTCAGAATCAAAGTCTCTTGCAGATGTAGGGATTTAGGACTTCCTACATATGAAATTATATGTTCCTCCAAGTCCTAGGGTCACTTACAGCTGCCTGTCTCACTATTTGGTCCACCTGGAACCTACTATCCAGTCATAGGATACTGTGTTGGCCATCTGAAATGTCCACATCTGTCCATCCATGTTCTTAGTCCTCTGTTCATGCACCTAGGCTCACCAGTGAGTGCTTCCCTACTATCTTTTTCTTAGCTTCTGTTATATCATGCTCACACTGCTACTCAAAATGGGCTTACTCCCTCTGTGACTACTATACTCCCCCGTATCAGCAAAATTCTAATTATATCTCAGGCTGTCCAGAGTTACAGCATATTACAGTATTACTACAGATTACTACAGAATGCATTATGCAAGGCGTTGCAAAGGAGATCCAGAACATTGGGAGTGGCTGAAGTTCAATCCAAAGGTATGACTGGATGACAGGAGTAGCTGACATACAGTCCAAAGGTAACTTGAAGATAAGTGAAGAAGGTTCTCAAGGGGAAGGCCCTGGAATACACAGAGCGACTCAATAGTGTGCAGAGGCTAAGAGAGATCCAAAGGGGTGATTCAAGATATGACACTAGTATTGCATAGATCAAGAATGAGGTCTAGTGTACATGCAGCAGAGGTATATGTACTTGAATGGTATGTAAGCAGTGGAATGCAATGGAATTGCATGGAATGACTGTGGATGACACATACATATAAGTAACATGAGAGCGAAGTGGGGAAATGAGGCCATCATGAGAGAGGTGACTGGAATAAGGAGGCTGTTCATGGAAATATAAGTGATGATCAAGAAGACTACTTGGAGCCCCATCTGGTAGGATCTGAAGGAATGGCTTGGGGCCAGAAAGCAGGATAAAGGCACTGCTGAGTCAATAATATGACAAAGATGTAATGTTCCCAGCAAGGGCTGGGATCAGAGTAAGAGAAGGAAAAAAGGAATACTAATATGTGCAATAATACAACTGTAACAGAATGTGGCAAAAAACAGCATATTGATTACAGCAGCTGACAGCTTGACAGCTGAGAAAATATGACAGGACCCTGGCATCACAACATGTCATAGTCTGTTACAGTTGACACATCCACTTGGTGACACAGTGCAACAGCACTATAGCTGAGCGATGTGACAGGCACCTGCTGTTATGCTTGACCTGGGTGGGGGTGAGTGTAGTCTTGGATTGCTGAAACAACATCGTCAGAAGCGTAAGCTTGACTGGATGTGGAGAGATCTAGAGGCAGGAGCCTGACTAGAGTCAAGATGGAGGACGTTGGATAGGGAGTTGAGGAGTGTGGCTAGGCAAACAATGAGACAGACTTGTAGCAGGCAATCCACTTGGTATATTCCAAGAAGAAATAGCTTAGAGAATACATGTGCATGCGACCAGTATTTTAAGTAGAAGGGGAATGTGCATGGACCAAGGATGTAAATGGAAACTATCGTCGAGATAGGAAAAGAATGTTGTGGAACAATGTAGAAGAAGTGTGACTAATTGTGAGATAGAAATGCCATAGGGTGGAGGAAAACGATGACTTGGAAGTGGTGAGTAATATTGGCTGATGTGTAGGAAATTAGTCATCGTAGGAGAAAAGAAAATGGTGTCTGTGGAAAGATGGGAAAGGAAAGGGGTGAATCATAACATTACCCCCCTGTTATGTCTGGAGTAGCCACAAGGACTATTAGAAATCATCAAAATCATGTCCTTTGGGAGATCTGCACATGTTTGCACGAGCTTCAGTGTTGTGGAAGTCATGGTAATTGCCATAGTCGGAAATGGGGTCAGTGGTATCATCCTCAGGGTCATCGGAGGATTGGGGAGCAAAGGGGGGAGTGGGTGGTTGCTGTCCTAACAGCCTACGGGTTTCGGCAGAGGTCAATTCTCATTCAGGGAGGAAGGTGAATGGGGTGACAGTAGCTCTGGTGTTGGATGGTTTGGGATGGGTGGGAAGGGTTGAGCCAAGAGACGTGTGGTGAGACCTGCGATTGAAGGAGGATGAGGAGGGTGAGTGGAAGGGTTGATGGTTTTGGTGATGGTGGAGGGGACAACAACTTTGGGGATGACCTGGAGCCCAGGTGACGCAGTAGGGGCATTGATAAAGCTGATAGTCTTTCCTTTGGTAGCCTAGATGGTGGCACAAGAAGCAGGTGTCTTCAAATCGTGCATGGGAGCAAGGGAGGATGGGGTCAGCTTGGATGCACATGAGTTCTGGGAGTTCTGGGTTAGGGTGAGGACGGGGGTCAGTGGCCTGACAGATGGCAAGTTCTGCCTCGGTGAGCAGTCCAGATGACGCTGAGGGGGTGGTAGGGTATGGGGTATGAGGATGGGGTGGGTGTACTGGGAGGGGAAGGCCAGGGGGTGGGGGAAGGGTGACAGCGGTGGAGGAGTGGGCTTGAAGTACCTGGTTGATGTCCCTGAGAAGGTCTATCATGGAGAGCTGGTTCATCGTGGCTATGATATGGTTCTTGAGTTGCACCAAGTTGGTGCAGGTGATGGTCACAGCAAGGGCCATGTCGGGGGCCAGGGATTCTTCACTTAAGGAGAGGGCATACTTGAGGAAGGTTCTGAGTACTAGGGTATGGCCATGTGCGCAGACCAGCCGGTCAAGGGGGGAGTCAGTGTCAAGGACCTGGTTGAGGTGGAGGGCATAGCCAGGGTCGGAGATCATGAGGGAGAGGAGGGTGTTGTTGTCCTTGGATACATTGGTCAGGCAATGGCCAAAGATGGGGATAGAGATGTTGGCGAGGTCAGTGGGGGAGGAGTAGGCAGGTGGGGCAGACATGTTGGGGAAGGTGCAACAGTGTTGTGGTGGGCGATTTATATGCATTTGGGGGGGAAGGAAGAGCAGTGGGATTTCTTATAGGCCGCAAGGATTTCGGGGGCCAATTATAGTTCTGTTTCAGGGAGCCAAGAGTCTTTTTCCACAGAGTATCCTTTTCAGCAGATCAGATAGTGATGTGCTGTTGGGTGGCCGTGATGCTGTATGATGCATTCTATTTTGAAGTGTTCTTCTCCTTCTATTAATTCTGGTGGTGGTTGGGGGAAGTTCTGGCTGTGTACGCTGTTTTCGCAATAGGGCGATAACAAGAAAGCATGGAATATGTTGTGGATCTTCCATATCTGTGGGAGTCAGAGTTGGTATGTGATGGGGGATAATACGGCAGTGATTGTGAAGGGGCCTTCATGTTTGGGAGCAAATTTTGGGTTCACTACGGACCGTTTGAGGTTTCTGGCCTCAAGCCAGACTTTATCACCTTTGACAAAGGGAGTAAAGCTATGGAAGTTCCAAGCTTTCATGGTTTGACGAGCCAGCTCGTGGGCTGCTAGTGCTTCATTGCGTGCAGCAGTGAGTGTGCAGAGGTGGTCTTCGATTGCAAGGAGGTTGGTATCTGAGATGATCGTGGGTAAGGAGCGGGGTTTGTATCCCATCATGAGATAGAAGGGGGAGTTGCCCATGACGGAGTGAGGGCAGTGATTGTGGGTAAACTTGGCTAGGGGAATGAATTGCGCTCATGAGGAGGGGTTGGCACCATAGAAGATCTGAAGGTAGGTTTTGATTTCCTGGTTCACATGTTCACATGTTCAGTTTCTCTGTCTGTTTGTGGGTGGTAGGCAGTGGAGAGGGTGAGTTTGTAGCCCAGTATTCTGCTGAGCTCTTTGGCAAAGGTGGAGGCGAACTGGGGGCCCTGGTCGAAGATGATTTTGTCGTAAAGGCCAAAGTGGGAGTAGACTTTGGTGAGGAAAAGAGTGGCGATGCCCAAGGCATCAATGGCTTTCTTGGTTGGGCATAGAATTACCCCCTTTGTAAGCCCATGGTCGACCATGACCAAAAGGATATTGAAGCTGTCAGAAAGGGGAAGGTTGGTGATTAAATCGCAGGAGATTTGTTGGAAAGGACAGGTAGTGGAGAAGGAGATAGGAGATAGCAGGGGGTGGGTCAGATGTGTGTTGGTTTTATTCTGCTGGCATATTGCACAGCCCTTAATGTATTTTCGAATGAATGTGGCAAGTCCAGGCCACCAAAATTCACTGGCAATGAGCTGCCGAGTCTTGAGGTATCTGGGGTGGCCAGCAGTGGTGTGGTCATGATGTCATTGAACGACAGAGCAGCAGAGGTCAGGGGGATCCAGGATGTAGATGTGTCCTTGGTATGTCAAGATACCAGCGTTGAATTGCCAATCAGAGAGGTGGGAGCAGAATTTAGTGGGGACTTCACTGGGAAGGGAGTGAAGGGACTGGAGGATGAGGGGGTCAGACTCAGAGGATTGAGTGATTTTAGCAAGTAGTTCAGTATCGATGAGGTTAATGAAGAGTTCGGGGGGTAGGAAGGTGATGTCTTTGTTGTCAGTGTTGGTGGTGGGAAGTGATCCAGATGACAGGAGAGAGCATTGGGTGCACCTAATTGAGCACCAGGGACGTGGGTAAACTTGAGGTTGAACTTGGAGTGGTCAAGGAGCCATCATGCTTGGTGACGGTTAAGCTTCTGGGGTTGGCAGAAGTAGGTGAGGTTCTGGTGGTTGGTGAACACTTGAACCAGGGTGACAGCGCCAAGGAGGTAGTGGAGCCAAGTGGTGAGGGCTCACATAACTGTGAGGAGTTCTCTGTCATAAATATCATAGTTACATTCAGCAGATCCAAACGTCTGGGAAATATAGGTGCAGGGGTGCCATTCACTATTAGAGTCATGTTGCAAGAGTATGCCTCCTGAGGTGTGTTTGGAGGTGTTGGTGGTGATGGTGAAGGGTTGGGAGAGGTCAGGCATTCTGAGGACAGGTTCAGAGGTAAAGCAATGTTTGAGTTGGTCAAACATGTCTTGGCAAGGGGTCGACCAGGCCCAGGGTTGGTTTTTCTTTGTAAGGTCAAGGAGGGGGTGAGCAATGTTGGAGTAATGGGGGACAAAGCATCAGTAGAAGTTTGTGAACCCTAGGAAAGAGTGGACGTCTTTGACGCAGGTGGAGGTTGGCCAATCTGTGATGCCAGCAAGTTTGACGGAGTCCATGGCAATTTCACCAGGTTTGATGATCATGCCAAGGTATTCGACTTCCTTGGCCAAGAAGGTGCATTTTTCCAACTTGAGGTGAAGTTGGAGTTTTTTCATTCACTGAAGGACTTTCTTGGTCCGTTCTTTGTGTTCTGCTTTGTTGTCCAAGAAGATAAGGAGGTTGTCCATATAGATGGCGAGCCATTCTTCTGCGATGAGGTTGTAAAATGAGTCATTCATGAATCATTGGAACATGGGGGAGGAGTTGGTCATGCTGAAGAACATGACTGTTGGTTCGAAGAGTCCCCTGTGGGTGATGAAAGTGGCCTTTCATTGGTTGCCTTCCTTGATGTGGACATTATTATATCCCCATTATACATTGAACTTGGAGAAGTGTTTGGCTCCTTTGAGCTTGTTGACGAGGTTGGAAATGAGGGGGAGTGGGTAAGCATCTCAGATCGTGTGTTCATTAAGATAACGATAGTCCTGGCAGGGTCTGAGTTTGCCATCCTTCTTTTTGACAAAGAAGGGGGATGCTTGTGGTGATTTGGAGGAGTGGATCTTTCCAGATTTCAGGTGTTCGTCAATGAAGTTGTCTGTGGCCTGATGTTCATCGGGGAAGAGGGGGTAGAGTTTCCCTATTTTAGGGACGAAGGATTCTGTGAGGTTGATTGCATGGTCATAAGGTTGTGATGGAAGTGGTGTTTTGGCATTGTCAGTGAAGACAGATGTGTATTTGGAGTATTGTGGAGGAAGGGTAGGTTTTGGTTTGGAAAAAGCTGCTTCCTGGGTGAGGAGGGTGGAGGTGGTGATCTTTCACACCGTGGCCATGAGTTGTGGGTTAGTGAAGCAGGATCTGCATCGTTCAATATGGTTGATGGTATAGATGAAACAGGCTCTCTCCATGAATCGTTCTGGTAGTTCGGCATTGAGATAGTGGCAAAGGCCTTCCATCTCCTGGGAGTTGAGTGAGGTATGCTTGGGAATCTGGGTTTTTGGGGTAGGGGGGATAGGTTGAGTGTTTTTAGAGAGGTTGGAGGCATGAGTGGCAAGGTGGGAGAAGGAGAGATCAAGGGATCAGTCCCTTGCCAGGTCAATGGTGACGGTGCCTTTCTTCCAGTTGATGCTGGGGTTGGTAGCAGTGAACCAGGGGTGTCCAAGGATAATGTTTTCTTTTCTGCCATTCATGACATAGAAGCAGATTTTCTGGGTTATGTCACTGATTTTTACAAAGAGGATTGCTTCGTAGCAGTATTCTGTGTTAGTGTTAAACTCGGATCCTCCTGGGGGGGAAGTCCAGAGTTTTGGAGTGTTGGAGGTACCGAGGGGGTACGGAGTGAGTCGGAGAGGGGTGAGGACTCTTGGCGCAGGACTTATGTGTCTCAGAGTCGGAGGTCAGAGAGGAGAGTCTTAGAGACTCAAGTGTGGGAGATCAGGAGGAAGTTAAATCGATATTCGAATTGAAGTATCTACAACAAATATTACAGGGTTTATATACTCCGGAGTTACACTGGATTTCTAAGCCGGAACGGACTATTACCAGAGTATTGGAAATATTGGTAATACGGAACTAAAGGCTGAGTAAGATGGAAAGGGGATGTACTGGAATACTGGAGCTGTGCTTCGCACAGCTCCTGGAGGAGAACAAGAGGCGGAACTAGTACAAACAGAGTAAGTGAGAACAAGGATATACATGTGAGTAACGGAAATGGTCTGAGGGTCAGGTGACCCAAGGATAGGAGAATAATGCTGGAGTTGGTGTGGAGTTGAGGAGCGGAGGCTGGAGTTGGACTTGTAGAAAGCGGCATATGACAGTTAGTAGATTTGTTGGCGTTTTGGATGAGGAAAGGGAATGGGAGTTTCTTGGTGGGGATGCAGTTTCATTTGACAAAGTCCCAGTTGATGCAACAGATCTGGGCACTGCTATCCAAGAGGGCGGTGGTCTCAATGACTTTAAGGGCATGCTCAGAGGTGATAAGTTGAATTGGGATGTACAGGGAGTGGGGTTTTGATTCAGTCTGAGATACGGTTACATTGTGTATTGAAGCTACTTGCATTGAAGAGCGCTTCCTGTCTAAAAATCCTGCTGGTACTCTGCAAGGGCAGAGTCTAGGTTGGTGGAGAGTCGTTCAATGATGACTTCTTTTTCATTGATTTCTTGGATGGAAGCTGTGGTAGCTTTGATAGTTCTGACTTTCTTGGGGGGGACAAAGGTTGGAACACTGAGGGAGGGGAGGGGAGTGGTCCCAGGGCATTCTCAGATGAAGTGGCCCTTTTTGCAGCATCAAAGGCATAGGCCTTCTTTGATGCATTTGGTGCGTACTTTGGGTGTAAGGCAGGTGAGTTGATCTACGTCCATGGCATTGGGATCTTTCTGCATGGTGTGGGTGTGGGTGTAGGGGTGGAAGGACGACATAGTGGAGTGGGATTGTTGCTTAGCGATTTGGGTGGTGTGGTTCTTTTTCCATATGAAAAGGTTGATCTTTTCATACCAGGTGGTGATGATGGTGGGGAAGGTGTTGAGGGAGCATGTGTGGTCCATTAGCCAGGAGGGAATTCTGGCCTGAAAGTATGCAATGATGGTGGAGGTGTGGGTGGTTTCGTTGAGTTCAGCTTCAACGACTTTGAGTTTGAACTGGGAAAGATATTTCAGGAGGAATGAGTTGTCCTGTACTCTTGTGTTGGCAAGCCAGGAGATGGCTTCGGCTTGAATGTTTGTACTCTTGAACATTTTATCAAAGTCCTTGATGAAGTCTTTGAATGTTCCAAAGGCGTTGTTGTCAAGGGCTTTCTGGGTGCGGACAGAGGCCCAGGTAAGGGCAGTTCCTTTCTTCATGTATGACAGAGTGAATCCAATTTGCTTGTTGTTGTTGTCGTAGATTTTCCTGTTGATAAGAAGGTATAGACAGATGGAGGTGAGCCATTGAGTGGCTTTAGACAGGGATCTGTCATACTTTTCAGGGGTTCTGACATGGAGTTCCGTGGGTTTTGATGAAGACATGGGAGTAGGTAGGCAAGGTGGGGTTCTTGGTCTAAAGTGGGGTAGAGGGCGTCTGGAGGTGGGAGTGGGGGAGGGGGGCATAGGGCTTCTGGGAATAACGGTGCTAGTGGAGAGCTGGTGTGCAAGATTTTGTCCTAGTTGGACGGTTTCAAGAGTAGGGGATGGGGATTCAGTGTTGATGGAATGTGCGTCTTTGGAGGAGGACAGCAAACTAGAGGATTCTTGGGGAGCAGGTATTATGGTTGTGTTATTGCGTCAGTTTACTTTTCTCTTTTCATTTGCTTACCTCAACCCCAGCCCCTGCTGGGAACATTATCTCTTCATTGTCTCACTGACCCGGCAGTCCCTTTATCCTGCTTTCTGGCCTGATGTCATTATTTCAGATCCTACCGGACCAGGCCCCAGGCTTATTCCTTAACTTTCTTGTACATTCCATGGACAGCTTCCCTCCTCCACCACTTCTCTCACAATGGCATTGTCGTCCTGATCTTTTCCCACTAACTCCTACATATTTACTCATCTGCAGTAGTTTCATCCATTTCTATTGGGTTCTACTGCTTACATACGACTCAGTATATATACTCCCGCTGCATGTACAGTAGACTCTATTCTTGATCTATGCAATCTTAGCATCGTATCTTGAACCACCCCCGGACTTCTACTAGCCGCTGCATGCTACTGAAGTGCTCTGAGTGTTCCAAGGCAATTTCTTGAGAACCCCCCTCCGTATACCTTCAACCTGATGACCAACCTGTCGTCTGTGCCCTCGGATTGAACCTCGGCCACTTCCGACATTCTGGATCTCTGTTACAACGCTATGCGTAACAGCAGGTGTCTGTGGGTTTTGATGGATTCCCCAAAGGAGGGGGTTTAAGCGTGGTTGGTGAGCAATGGTGGGTGGGCACTATGCAATGGTAGGTGATACTTGAGAAGCTATTTCTTTTGTTATGCTTGACCTGGGTGGGGGTGAGTGTAGTCTTGGATTGCTGAAACAATGTCGTCAAAAGCATAAGCTTGACTGGATGCGGAGAGATCTAGAGGCAGGAGCCTGACTAGAGTCAAGATGGAGGACGTTGGATAGGGAGTTGAGGAGTGTGGCTAGGCAAACAATGAGACAGACTTGTAGCAGGCAATCCACTTGGTATATTCCAAGAAGAAATAGCTTAGAGAATACATGTGCATGTGACCAGTATTTTAAGTAGAAGGGGAATGTGCATGGACCAAGGATGTAAATGGAAACTATCGTCGAGATAGGAAAAGAATGTTGTGGAACAACGTAGAAGAAGTGTGACTAATTGTGAGATAGAAATGCCATAGGGTGGAGGGAAATGATGACTTGGAAGTGGTGAGTAATATTGGCTGATGTGCAGGAAATTAGTCATTATAAGAGAAAAGGAAATGGTGTCCATGGAAAGATGGGAAAGGAAAAGGGTGAATCGTAACAGAGGATACACCCAAAGAAAATGCCTCAGTTGCTGCCATTGACACCAAGGATTTTAAGAATGGGAAGCCGCTTTGATGTCTCCTTCCCTATCCATTTCCAACATACTAGTAGCCTTGCCAAATAAATGAATGCTCCTTGTCCCCATTAAATTGCAGGCCCTTGGAAAAATCATTGACATCTTCGTCCTCATCAATTCTGGTGCCACTGGAAATTTCATTGATGTTGGTCTTCTCACCCAAGCTGACTTTCCCTTACAACACCTACCACACCTGATCATTGCTCACAATGCAGATGGCACAGCCAACACCAAGGGAACAATCCGATGGAAGACACAGATCAATCTCAAGTTCCCTTTTACAGATGATGAAGAAGAACTCATGGTCCTGAGCCTTGGCTGCTGACGAATCATACTCAGAATGCCCTGGCTTCAGAAATGGAACCCCCACATCAACTGGGCAAACAATCATGTTACCCTCCTTTGCAATCCTTACCTCCTTGATGATGAACTCTATACCCATCAACACTATCTGGTATGATATCTCGGGTTGGACATCAACCAGGAGATCTCTGAGCTCTATGACTCTCACTATGCCCCCTCGGAAGACATCTATAAGGTCATCCCATCTAAGTCCCCCTAAGCATCACCATTCTTCTTTGTATCTAAGAAGGACGGAACCCTTCACCCCTGTCAGGACTACTGATACCTGAACTTCCATACCATCCGCAACACCTACCCACTCCCACTCATCCCCGAACTCATCAATGACATAAAGAAGTCTACACTCTTCACCAAGTTCAACATTTGCTGGGGTTACAACAATATTTGCATTTGTGAGGAGGACCAGTGGAAAGCCACATTCATCATGCCACTTGGCCTCTTTGAACCCACTGTCATGTTCTTCGGTTTCAACAACACACCCCCCACCTTTCAGGCCTTCATGAATGACATTTTTGCCAACATGATTGGAGAGAAGTGACTCAAGATTTACATGGACAATTTGGACATCCACACCAAGAATGATATAACCCTTCACCACGAATGCACCTGCCATGTTTTGCAACAACTCCATAAGCATGGACTGGCCCCAAAGCTTTCTATATGTTCCTTCAACACCTTATGCATGGAGTACCTTGGTCTCATCATCAGCCAAGGCAAGATCAAGATGAATCTCACCAAGCTGAAGGCTATTCAGGATTGGAAGCCTCCCTCCTCCATTAAAGCTGTTCACTTTTTCATGGGCTTTGCCAACTTCTATCAGAAGTTCATACCAGACTTCTCCAACATCGTTGCTCCCCTGAGCCTTCTCACTCAAAAGAACAAACCCTGGGCCTGGACAGGCTTCTAGCAATGAGCCTTCAACAAACTAAAGAAGATTTTCTCCTCCACCCCTGTTCTTCTTATACCTGATGTCGCCAAACCATTCTCCATCATGTCTGATGCCTCTCTCATCACCACTGGTGCAGTCCTGATGCAAACTGATGTCAACAGAGACCCCCATCCCTGCACATACTTCTCCCGCACCTTTGGCTCCATGGAGCACAATTATGACATCTACAACCATGAACTCCTTGCCATCATCCTTGCCCTTGCGGAATGGCATTAGTATCTTCAGGGTACTGCCCATCCAGTCACTATTATCACTGACCACAAGAACCTGTCCTACATCAAGGACCCCTGAAAACTCTCCTGCCAACAGGTGTGATGGTCACTCTTTTTACAGGATTTTGACATCATTTGGCACATCTTACCCGGCACAAAGATGGGTCCAGCAGATGCACTGTCCTGGAAGGATCTTGTCGACACATCCACTGATAACACTGACGCCTCAATCATTCTTGACCCCATCATCATTAATGCTCTTGACCTCACCCTCACACACCACATACAGTCTTCCTCCCTGACGGACCCCCTGGTGCTTAAAGCTATTCACAGTGTCCAAGATGGCTCTCCCCTCTTTCCTCACTCTGCTCTCGATGATTGGAGCTTTGACACCAGACATCTGTACTACAAGGATCACTTGTATGTTTCCCCTGCCCACCATTCTGCCCTTTTTTACACCCTTCATGCCTCTCCCACTACTGGTCATGCTGGCCACTTCCACACCAAAGTCCTTGTTGAGCACAACTACTGGTGGCCAGGACTTACCACTTTTGTCAGCTCCTTTGTCATGGGATGTGCTGTTTGCCAATCATCTAAGGTCAACACCCATCCCACTGTACCTTCCCTGTCTCCCATCACCTCCACCACCGCTCTTCCGTTCAAACAGCTGTCTATGGACCTTATCATGGACCTCCCTCCCACCAGAGGACATGATTCCTTATTGGTCATGATTGACCAAGGCCTTTCAAAGGGGGTAATTTTATACCCTTGTTCCAAAACTATCAATGCTCAAGGGGTAGCCTCTCTCTTTTTCCTCCATGTCTTTAAACACTTTGGGCTCCACAACTCCATCATCTCCGATTGTGGTCCTCAGTTTGCCTCTGCATTCGCCAAAGAACTTGCCCGCCTCCTCCACTATGATGTCCGCCTCTCTACTGCCTATCACCCACAAACTGATGGCCAAATGGAATGGACCAACCAGGAAATCGAAATGTATCTGTGAATCTTCTGCAGCAATAACCACACATCCTGGCCTGACCTCCTCAACACCACTGAATTCCATCACAACTCCATGCCCCACAGCTCCACCAAGGTCTCCCTGTTCTCCCTGCTTTTGGCTATGAACCACACTCCTACCCCCCTCTCAGGAAGATGTTCCTCCCTGCCTTGAAAAAACATCTCACTCTCCTTGACAAAGCCTGCAACAAGGCACTAGCTGCACATGACTCAGCTCATCAGATCATGACAGAGTGCACCACCTGATGCTTCTCCCCCTGGAAGATCAGAGATAAAGTCTGGTTAGAGGCCTCCAACCTCCGCATTGCATACCCCTCTTGGAAACTCGCGCCCAAATGCTTGGGCCCATTTGAAATATCTCAGGTACTATCTCCCCTCATGTACTGTCTCCAACTACCACCCACCTGGAAAATACATGATGTCTTCCATGCCTTGCTCTTATCTTCCTATCACGAAACTCCTGCCTTCAGTCCTAACTTCCCCCAACTGCCACCAGATCTAGTTGGATCAGAAGAAGAGTACAAGGTTGACAAGATCATGTCTCATTGGGGCACACCAGGATGCCGCAAGTACCTGACCACATGGAAAGGCTATCCATCATCAGAAAATACCTGGGAACCTGAGTCCAACTTCCACCATGCCCCTGACACCCTGATGGCTTATAAGCTCTCCCAGAACCTATCCTAAGACAGACCCAACCCATTCCCCACCTGTATATGCCCATACACCATGTCCTCTTCCTTCTCCACCTTCTCTCACCTTGCCTCGCCCATTCACCTGTGCCCCATCTTCCCAGCCCACTTGCCAGTTTGCTTTTTACACCTTCTTTACACCATGATTCTCACTAACAGCCACCTCCTTGATATCATTGAATGCCAACCCCTCTTCATCCTAGATGAAGTATCTCAGGAACTAGTTCATCTCTTTCTGGATGTGTCTACCACCCAGATGTACCACAGCCAGGCCACTCCCAGTGACCTCTCTGCAGCATTCAGCACTCCTATGTGCCTCCTTATCAATAATGCCCCTACATGCATCCTTACCATACTCCACCTCCATGGATTTGCGAACTTTGTAGAACAGATCTCTGCCTGTGACATCTACACCACTTTCTGTCATATCTTTCTTTGCATGTCCCCAGAAGAGTACATCCACTACATCCATTCTGCATTGACTCTGTTCCCACCACCCATTTTTATCCCTGCCCCTGTCTTCTCTGCCCCTGTCAATCCTGCTGCTATCTCCACTTCTCCTCCTCCCATATCACTCCTCGCCTGCCTCTCTTCGCCTGTCCCCTCAGAGACCCCCACCACTGTGGACCCTCCTGCCGTAGACCCCTTTGACAGCAGTCAATGCAATGATGACAACATCCATATGATCCACACCTGGATGGCCCACACTGAAGCAGGTAATGTATTTTTCTTCCCTTCATGTGTTGTCCCTTTGGCCATTATTCATCCCCCTGCCTCCACGTTAACTGAGTGCTTTCGGTGTCATGCTTTGGGTCACTATCGTGAGGACTGTATTCATTATTCCTGCCCTCACTGTCATATATCCACCCCAGGCCATGCTCAATCTAATTGTCTCCACATCCAATGTGATGTTTGCTGTCACTGGGGACATAGCGCCTGGTTTTGTCCTGGTCTCCAGTGCACATGCTGTGCTTAGTTTGGGCACATACTCATTGACTGTCCACTTGAGTGTTATGATTCACCCCTTTCTTCATGTTCTTCCCATGGACACCATTTCTTTTCCACTATGATGACTCACTCCCACACATCAGCCGATATTACTCATCATTTACTAGTCATTGTTTCCTCCCATCCACTAGCATTTCTTTCTCACATTAGTCACAATTCTTCGACGTTGTTCCACAATGTTCTTTTCCTATCTCAACGATAGTTTCCTTTCTTACCCTTGGTCCATGCACTTTTCCTTTCCCTTTAAATATGGGTTGCATGCACATGTATGTCCTAAGCTATTTCTCCTTGACAATACATCAAGTAGATCACCTACTTCGAGTCCATCTCGTTGTTTGCCTAGCCGCTCTCCTCAACGTCCCCTTGTACTCGCACCCAACATTCCCCCTCCCTTAGACCCTAGTCAGGCTTACGCCTCTAAAGCCTCCCTTACAACCAGTCAAGCTTATGCTTCTGGTAACATTGTCTCACTAGTCAAGGCTACACTTGCCCTTACCCAGGTCAAGCGTAACATTGAGCACTTATCAGCAGATCAGGCCAAGGATATTTATGGAGATAACCAATCATTTGTCTGCCCTGGAAGTAACCTTTAGGGGATTTACCAAGAGAATCGAGCCAGGGACTTGATTGTTGAAAGGGGGTGTTACATGTAGCATCGTAAGCAAAGATCCAGAACGTCGGGTGCAACCGAGGTTCAATCCAAGGGTGCAGACGACAGGTCGGTTGTTGGGTCAAAGGTAAACAAGGGAGGTTCTCAAGGAATTGCCTTGGAACTCACAGAGCACTTCTGTAGCGTGCAGCAGCTAATAGAAGTCTAGGAGATGGTTCTAGACACAACGCTAGATTGCGCGTGAATATAGCTAAGTACAGGAGCAAGTACATAGAGCTATAACAAGGTAGCGAAGGTTACTAACGGAGGTGAGTATGTATGGTTAAGGTACAAGTGCTGCATGGTAAGGTGAAGGCCAAGTAGTATGTCATCCAGGGGTGGTAATGTAAGGTGACAGTGAAGTTGCAGGAACAAGGCGACAACAAAGGGATACGTACTTGAGAGTGAAATAGGAGTGTGGGGGGGATCTACGCAAGCGTGAAAGCTAGGTAGTATATCAGGAAGACGGAAGAAACAGGAGGCAGCAAGGAAAAGGGGAAAAACGGGTAATGTTACAGTTGTACTTTTGCACGCCTCTGTTTTTCTCTTTTCCTTTGCTTACTCCAACCCCAGTCCCTGCTGGGAACACTGCTTGTTCATTGTATCACTGACCTGGCAGTGCCTCTATCCTGCTTTCTAGCCTGATGCTGTTCCTTCAGATTCTACTGGACCAGGCCCCAGACTTGCTTCATAATCATCTCATACATTTCATGGACAGCTCATCTCCTCTGCTGCTTCTTCCACAGTGGCATCGTTTTCCTGCCTTCTTCACACCTGTTACGGTTGTGTTGTTATGCTGGTCTGTTTTCCTATTTTCCTTTGCTTACCTTGATCCCAACCCCCATTGGAAGCATTATCTCTTCATTGTCTCGCTGACCCGGCAGCTCCTCTATCCCGCTTTCTGGCCTGATGCCATTCCTTTGGATCCTACCAGATCAGGCCCCAGGCTTTTTGATTGATTTTCTAGTATGTTCTATGGACAGCTTCACTCCTCCACCGTTTCTCTTACAATGGCGTCATCATTCTGCTACCTTCCCACTGACTCATACATACTGACCCATCCGCAGCCGTTCCATCCGGTTCCATCAGATTCTATGGCTTATGTACTATTTAGTATATATACCTTTGCTGTATGTACAGTAAACTCCATTCTTGATCTGCACAATACTAGCGTCATATCTTGAACCATCTCCCGGACTTCTAACAGCCTCTGCATGCTGCTGAAGTGCTCTGAGTGTTTCAAGGTGATTCCTTGTGAACCCCTTCGTATACCTTTGACCCGACAACCGTTCCATCGTCCACCCCTTCGGATTGAACCTTAGCAACTCCCGATGTTCTGGATCCTCATTCCGACGTTATGCATAACAACACCTTACTCATACATATTAGTCAATCTGTAGTAGTTTCATCCACTTCCATCAGGTTCTACCGCTTACATACTCTTGGGTACTTATATTATTGCTGCATATACAGTAAACTCTATTCTTAATCTTCACAATACTAGCATTGCATCTTGAACCATTTCTGGACCTCTCTTAGTCTCTGTGCACTATTGAGTCGCTCTGAGTGTTCTAAGGCTTCCCCCTTATGAACCCCCTTTGCTACCCTTGGATGTCAGCCTCCCCTGTCGTCACTACCTTAGGACTGAACATTGGCCACTCCTATTGTTCTGGATCTTGTTTGCAATGTAACATGTAACATCAAGAGACAAAGGACAAAGAGGTGAAGGATGAGGGGGTCCTAGGGAGTTCCTAGTAACAGGGCGTCTGTTGTAATATGCAAGAAGATGTGGGGACCTTGGACTATCAAGAAATAAAAAACAAAGGGGAGTTACACAACAATGACAGTTGAAGTAACTCAAAGGCCACTTAATAGTAGGCCCGAGACTAATGGATAAGGGAACCTTAGCACAGCTAAGGGCAAAAACAAAGGGAACTTGGATTCAAGTGGAAGTACAAAAAAGACAAGCATAAGAAACTAAAGTACAGAAGTGGCAGGTTTATATACTAAGTGAAAAGAAGATAATATATGTAAGCAGGACAGGAAGGTCATGGAATATTATGGAACATTCATAACAAAGCATCTGTAACAAAAGATAAATGAGAGTGAATGGGAAGAGATCAATTACTGGGCAAATGGCTATAAGATGATAAGGTAATCTGGAATGGTGGTAATCAGCCAAAAGGAAAGAGCATCCAATACATTGCTGGAATGGGCTAAATAGTACATGAAGGAGACAATTTAGACAAGTGTAAAAAAAAAGAAAAAAATAGATTATAACATTCTATCCCTCTTGTTTTTTCAGTAAGTCCTGTTCATCTCCTATCTGCTGGGTTACTCCCTTGTTTCACACTGTGTCACCTCCACTCCTAATGTCTAGGAAGCAGCTCACACTCACCAGCAGATAGCAGCTGTTTTGGGCTGGAAGATGCTTCATATCTAGAAATGGACATGGGTAATCTGTCAATTATCATAGCACTAACCCATACCCATATCCTCCTCATACCTGTACCCATCAACCCATGGGTCTCATATTTCATGGATACAGTGGATGGGTACATGGGTACTAACCCATTATGAGTCTACCTAAGGGTTAATCCATAGCAATACAAGAACAGACTAAATAGATAGTAGGCTACTCCAAGTTGTCAATAGCATCCCATTCCTCAGGGAGGACTACATCATCTCCATTCACATCCTCCAAAACTGCTACCTTTCTTATATCCACATTCTTGATGAATCCAATCAAATTTCACAATCTAAGGCAGAGCAGTGCTTGGACACTTTGACTTAATAAGCAGTTACAGATATGGAAGAGTAGGTTGCAGCCATAGCTAAAAAGCCACTCAACATCAACTAATGTGGCTATCACACTGTATTAATAATGAACCAACAAATAGACTTGTTACTTGCCTGGAATGCTCAAGTAATCAATAGCCATGTGTGAGAGATGAGGCATTGTAGTACAATTTTCAATCCACCATTCTAACACATCTGTGACATCCTTGACATCTGCCATGAGGTAGGCATCCAGTTCATCGAATAAGCCTTTTGGTGTTACAGTTGAGTTGCTACATGTGTGCATTTTTTTTTCCTTTTCTTATTTAAATCCCAAGCCTGGTTGGGAACACTATATCTTTGTCATATTGCTGAACCAACAGCACCTTTATGCCTCATTCTAGCCTTCTGCTGTTCTACTTATTCCTACCAGAAGAGGCTTTGATATTGTCCTAGTATTATCCCTTACACATATGGATAGTCTCATTGCTCTGGCCATCTCTCTCACAATGGTCTTGTTTCCCCACTCCCTCTCATGTTCTGCAGCCATTAGCTAACCTGCAGCCCTTCCATTACATTCTTCATCCTTCTATTGCTTAGCTAATGGACTTGTATTTAAACCTACTGCCATATACTATAGTAATCATTCTTAATCTACATAATATAAGAGTATATTCTAGTCTCATTTCCTTGAACCTCTGTAAGCCTCTGTGAGCTCTTGATTCGCTCTGTTAGTGCCAAGGCTCATTCCTTTATACACATTCTTCACTACCTTTGCCCCTTAGATTGAGCATTGGTCACTCTCATCATTCTGGATCTTGTTGCATATGCTTTGCATAACAAAAGATCAAGAATCTCCCTCTGTCCCTTCTACCTAGGAGCAGGACCAAATCACCTTCACCACCATAGCTAACCCTTCAAGAATCCCTTGCTTTCATCCTTCACAGTTGGACAACAAAGACTCTGCCCCTCACACATTACACATCTTTTGTCACCCTTGACTCCAGCTCACAAGCCTCCCCCTGTCAGCCCAATCCAGCCCTTCAACCTTTGTATCCCAGCCCACTCATATTCCTAGTCCAATCCAAGTCACCCCATCCAAGTTGCTCCTTATGTTTTCCACCACCAAGCTTAAAGCAGCCCTACCTGCCAACTTTTCTGGAGAACCTGCCAACACCATGCGTTGGATGAAGGCCATGCATGCCTACTTTACTATTAACCCCATGCTCTATGCCTTGAACAAGGCCAAAGTTATGATGGCCCTGAATAAGATGAGTAAGGGTCATGAAGTCTTCTTTTTTGAGATATAGTATGACCACATGGCTAATGCCACCATTCCTGCCAATGAAAAAATCTTCAATCAACTTGCCACTACCTTTGAGATCATTTTCTTCCCCTTTGATATCAAAGCCACCATCCAACATGAGCTCACCAAGCTTACCCAGAAGTCCTTCTGCATCACCAGAGGCATCATTGATGACAGCTTCTAGAAATTTATCACAGATTTTCTAAACCTCATTGCCAAGGCCAGTATAACTAACCAGGACATTTTTATCAACATGTTCTCCTTAGGCATTGACTCCCCATCACCATGCTTATCCTGGAAATGGAAACACTACCCACCACTATTAACAATTGAATTGCCAAGGCTAAGGCTTTCCACACCCAGCTTGCCCAAATGAACATGCTTAAAAAAGGATGGTCCACCCCCTCCTTTACCCAACATCATACCACCTCCAATCCAAATGCCATGGATGTTAATATCATTTGCATCAATAAGCTCATCCCTGCTAAACATGCTGGATGTGTGAAAAAAGGCCTCTGCTTTCATTGCTGCAAAAAAGGTCACAACATGAGACAATGCCATAGTGCATTGAGCATCCCAGCACCTGTTCCCACCTGCCACCCACAAAACATCCACACCACTGAAACTACCCCCACCCCCACTTCAACCACCCCTGCCATCCCATCCACCATCAATGCCTACATCAATACCTTCAAGACATAAGGAAAGGATGAGGCTAAAGTCTTGCAGATCCTAAAGATCTGCTTTGAAGACACTATTGAGGAAGACACCTTCATTGCCACCATTAGCACCTTAGATTTTTAAAAAGGAAAGCCACATCAACATCTCCTTCCCTCATTATCTCCAATGTAATTGTAGCTTTACTGAATAAATGTATGCCTCTTGTTCCAGTCAAGCTGCAGGCTCTTGGAAAAACTATCAACACTTTTGCACTTATTGACTCCAGCGCCACCAGAAACTTCATCAACATTAGACTCCTCACACAGGCAAACTTCCCCTTGCAGCATGTTATGTGAGATGTCACAAAGGGGATCCAGAACGTCAGGAGTGGCCAAGGTTCAATCCAAAGGTATGACTGGATGACAGGAATAGTCAATATATAGTCCAAAGGTAACTTGAAGGTAAGTGAAGGGGGTTCTCAAGGGGAAGGCCCTAGAACACACAGAGCAACTCAATAGCATGCAGAGGCTAAGAGAGATCCAAAGGGGTGGTTCAAGATATGACACTAGTATTGCATAGATCAAGAATAAGGTCTAGTGTACATGCAGCAGAGGTATATGTACTCAAATGGTATGTAAGCAGTGGAATGCAATGGAATCACATGGAATGACTGCAGATGACACATATGTGTAAGTAATATGAGAGTGAAGTGGGGAAATGAGGCTGTCAAGAGAGGCAACTGGAATAAAAAGGCTGTTCATGGAAACATAAATGATGATCAAGAAGACTACTTGGAGCTCCATCCAGTAGGATCTGAAGGAATGGCTTGGGGACAGAAAGCAGAATAAAGGCACTGCTGAGTCAGTGATACAACAAAGATGTAATGTTCCCAACAAGAGCTGGGATCAGAGTAAGAGAAGGAAAAAAGGAATACTGATGTGCACAATAATACAACTGTAACATAGTATCTCCTGCAGCCCATTGTTGCACACAATGTGGATGGCACAGCCAATACTAAGGGAACAATCCACTGAAAGACATGGGTTGCCCTTAAGTTCCCCTTGGTAGACAATGAAGAAGAACTCATGGTCCTTAGTCTTGGATGCCACCACATTATTCTTGGGATGTCTTGGTTGCAGTGGTGAAATCCCCACATTAACTGGGCAGCCAACCAAATCACTCTCCCTTGTTCCCCTCTGCCCCATCAATGATGAACTCTTAACTCTGCAATGCTACCTAGTCTAATATCTTGAATTGGATGTCAATCAGAAGATCACTGAACTCTATAACTTTCATTACAGATCATCTAAGGATATTTGCAAGATTACCATTTCCATGTAGCTTGCCCAAGAGAATACACCCAAAGAACAGGAAATCCTGGATTGGTGCAAGGACTTCACAAATGTCTTTTCCAAAAAAACCCATGAGAAACTTCCTCCACACCACTTTTATGATCATGCCATCAAGCTCAAACCTTCTTTTGTTTCTAAGATCACCAAAGTCTATCTGCTTAACCCTGCTGAACACAAAGCCTGTAAGATCTTCATTGAAAAACATCTGAAGACCAGGCAGATTGTCCTGTCCAAGTCTCTGCAAGCCTTTCTGTTTTTCTTTGTACCCAAGAAGGATGGATTCCTTTGCCCATGCCAAGACTACCAATATCTCAACTTCCACACCATCTGCAACACCTATTCACTTCCCCTTATCCTGAAACTCATTGACAACATGAAAGAGTCCACCCTCTTCACTAAGTTCAACATCCACTGGGGCTACAACAACATTTGCATCCAGGAAGAGGATCAATGGAAAGCTGCATTTATCATGCTGTTACGCGTAGCGTTGCGAACGTAGATCCGGAACGTCGGACGCAGCCGAGGTTCAATCCGAAGGTGCGGATGACGGGTCGGTCGTCAGGTCGAAAGTGAATGAAGGGAGTTCACTAGGAATCGCCTAGGAACTTACAGAGTAACTCAAGAGCATACAGTGGCTCACAGAAGTCCCGGGGAGGTTCAAGAAACAGCTAGATTGCGAAGATCAAGAATGAGGTACTAGTACAGGCAGCGGCAGTATAAGTACTCGACAATACGTAAGCAACAGAAGTCCGTAGAATCGGACAGAACTACTGCGGATTAGTAAATATGTATGTGTCAATGGGAAGGTAGTGGGGAGACGACGCTGTTGTGAGAGAAGCGGCGGAGGAGAAGGGCTGTCCATGGAAACGTACGGAAGGATCAAGAATAATGTCCGGGGTCAGTTCCGGTAGGACTAGAAGGAACGGCGTCTGACTAGAAGGCGGGATAGAGAAGCTGCCGGTTCAGCAATACAACGAATAGGTAGTGCTCCCAGCAAGGGCCAGGGTTGGAGTAGGCAAAGGAAAAGAGAAAAACGGACTGACGCAATAGTACGACCGTAACACATGCCACTTGGTCTTTTCAAACCCACCATAATGTTCTTTGGTTTCAACAATACACCTCCCACCTTTCAAGTGTTCATGAATAACATCTTCATCAATATGATTGGAGAAAAGTGGCTTAAGATTTATGTTATGACTCTTTCTTTTCCCTTTATGCTTGTCTTCCCCTATATTATCTAGCCTATTCCAGTGACACATTGAATGCCTATCTTTTTCAGCTGGTTACCATCATACTCATTTTCCTATCTCCTAGTAGCCATTTGCATGCTAACCAGCTTCCTTCTATTTGCTGCCTTTATCTCTTATCACCAACACTTTGTCATAAACATTCCACAATGTTCTATGACTTTCCTTTTCCCACTTATTTAATCTTCTTTGCCAGTGGTTATATAAACCTGCCCTCCATGTACAGTAGATTCTCATGCTTGTCTTTCTGGTACTATCACCTGGAATTCAAGCTCCTTTGCTCCAGTTCCTTAGCTGTGCTAAGGCCTTGTCTCATTCTAGTCTTAAGCCTACTACTAAGTGGCTTTTGTGTTACTTCAACCATTGTCGTTGCACAACACCCCTTCATCCCTTGATACCTCAATGTCCTTGAGGTTACCTTGTCTTCCTGTGTATTGCAACAGATGCCTGTTGCTAGGAAATCCCTAGGATCTCATTGCCCATCATCTCCTTTGTTTTTCAAGTCTCACAAGACTATGTTAGTTCCCTTCCAAGCCTATTGTAACAATTTATATGAATAACCTTGGAATCCACACCAAAGACAATGTCTCTCTCCACCATGAACACACACATCACATCCTACAACAACTCCAAGAACATGGTCTCTCACTGAAACTCTCTAAGTGCTTGTTTGACACTTTCTACATAGAGTACCTCAGTTTTGTTATTGGACAAGGCAAGATCTAGATGGATCTCACTAAGTTGAAGGCTATTCAAGATTGGAAGCCTCCTGCCAGCATTAAGGGTGTATGCTCCTTTATGGATTTCACCAAGTTCTACCACAAATTCATTTCTAACTTCTCAAATATTGTGGTCCCTCTGAACCTCCTTACTTGGAAGAACAAACCTTGGGCCTGGACTGGCTACCAACAATGCACCTTCAACCAATTAAAAGCCATTTTCTCCTTTGCCCCCATACTTCTCATTCCAGACATCACCAAATCATTTTCTATCATGTCCAACACTATTGGACATAATAGAACCTTTCTAATTGCCACCAGCGCCATCCTCATGCAAACTGACATCAATGGTGACCCCCACTCTTGCACCTACTTCTCCCACACCTTCAGCTCCATGGAGTGTAACTATAACATTTATAATTGAAAACTCCTGGCAATAATCCTCACCCTCACCAAGTGACAGAAATATCTCCAGGGAACTGCCCACCCCATCACCATTATCACCAACCACAAGAACCTCTTCTATGTTAAGGACCCCCACAAACTCTCCCACCAACAAGCCCACTGGTCTCTCTTTTTACAGAATTTCAACATTGTCTGGCAAGTCATGCCCAGAACCAAGATGGGACCAGCAGATTCCCTTTTCTGCAAGAATCTCATCAATACCTCTTTAGACAACTCTGACACATCCATTGTACCTGACCCAGTTGTTATTAACACACTCAACCTCTTCCTTGCTCATCACATTTAGTCATCTTCTGCTTCCAACCCACTCATTTTTTGTGCCATCTGCAACATCCAAGAAGACTCCCCCTTATTCCCTCATTCTGCTCTGAAGGATTGGACATTTGACAGCAGCCATCTATACTATAAATGCTGCATGTACAGTATGTTCCCCCTGCCAACCACTCCACCCTCCTCCATACCCTCCACAATTCCCCCACCTTTGGTCATGCAAGTCACTTCCACACCAAGTCTCTGGTTAAATGTGATTATTGGTGGCCTAGTTTGGCCACCTTCACCAACTCCTTTATCACAGATTGCACTATCTATCAATCATCTAAGGTTAATACCCACCCTATAGTGCCCCTGCTCTTATCCATCATCTCCACCACTATCCTTCCATTTAAACAGCTCTCCATGGACTTAATCACTGATTTTCCACCCACCACAGGCCATGATTTCTTACTAGTCATGGTCAACCAAGGCCTTTCAAAGGGGGTAATTTTATGCCCTTGTTCCAAAACTATTAACACACAAGAGATAGCAGCCCTTTTTTTCCATCATATATTCAAGTGATTCAGCCCCTACAACTCCATCATATCTGATCATGGTCTCCAGTTCACCTTTGCCTTCAACAAAGAACTTGCTCACCTCCTACACTATAACATCTGCCTCTCCGCCACCTATCATCCTTAGTCTGATGAATAAACCAAACATACCAACCAGGAGATCAAAACCTACATATCTCCAGATCTTCTGCGGCAATAACCCCATGTCTTGGCCAGATCTACTTATCACTGTCAAATTCCATTACAACTCCATACTCCACAGTTCCACCAAGATCTTCCTATTCTTCCTACTTCTCAGTTACAAACCATAGTCTTATCCCCTACTTGGAAAGACATTCTTACCCACACTTGAGAAACACTTATCCTGCCTTGACAAGATGCAAAACAAAGCCCTCACCACACATGACTCTGCCCAACAAATCATAACTGAGCACTTCACCTAACACTTCTCCTCTTGGAAGGTCAAAAATAAAGTTTGGTTAAAGGCCTCCAACCTTTACATCACATACCTCTCTAGAAAGCTCATCCCCAAACATCTGGATTCATTCAAAGTAGCTCAGGTCCTATCTTCACTTGTATACTGCCTTTGTCTACCACCCACCTGAAAAATACATAATGTTTTCCACACCTTCCTCCTATTGTTCTATCGTAAAACAGCCACCTTCAGTCCTAACTTCACCTGACCATCACTGGATCTAGTCAGATCAGAAGAAAAATACAAAGTTAAAAAAATCATGTCATATCAGGGCAGGCCAGAATGCTGCAAGTACCTGACTGCATGAAAAGGCTATCCTTTGTCAAAAAACACCTGGAAACCCAAATCTAATCTTCACCATGTCCCAAATATCCTCTTCACTTATAAGCAATCCAGAAACATCTTCTAGACCACCCCACTTGATCTCTTCCCATCATATGCCCATCTGTTATGTCTTCCTCCTCCTCCACCTTCTCTAACTCATCCAGCCTCTTCTCACCTATTCACCTGCACCTCATCTACCCAGCACACTTGCCAATCCAGTTTACACATCTGCTCTATGCTGCAATCCTCACAGATGAGACACTCCTAGGTGTGGTTAAACATATGCCCCTCTTTATATAGGATGAAGTCTCTCAGGAACTCATTCATTTGTTCCTTGACATCTCCACTATACAGATATAGTATATCATGGCCAAGCCACCCCCAGTGATCTTCCTGCTCAATTCAGTGCTTCCATGCAACTTCTAATTAACACTGCCCCCACTAGAATCCTCACCACACTCCATCTTTATGGCTTTGCAACCTTTGTAGAACAAATCCTTACACATGCCATATACCCCACTTTCTGCCATATTTTCCTCTCTATGTCCATACCCAAATGTGATCACTACATACAAACCACTCTGTCCCCTTTGCCCAAGCCTCTATCACCCTCCAAAATCTCCCTACCCCCACCACCTATGTCCCTCCTCACATGTCTAACCTCTTGTGCCCCCTTTGAGACCTCTACAGCCATTGACCCTATCAATGGCAGCTCCTACAATGAGAACAATATCTGCCTTGTCCACTCTTGGATGGCTTACACCAATGCCAATGATGTATCCTCCTTTCCTACTTATATTGTAACCTCCACCATTATCTATTGCCCTGCATCTACCCTCACCAAGTGCTTTTAGTGTCACTGTCTCAGTAACTATTGTGAGAACTGCATTCATTATACCTGCCCTCACTGTAACCTATCTGCCCCAGGCCATGCTCAATTTAATTGTCTCTACATGTAATACAACATTTGCAATCATTAGGGACATAGCATCTGGTTTTGCCCTAGTAGCTCATATATCCACTGTGATCAGTTTGGGCACACACTTGCTGACTGTCCAATCAAGCACTTATTGGCAAATCTGTCACAAATTAGTTCCCCACTGTCTTTAACTCCAGGAAAGAGGTGTTACAATAGGACCGGGTAGGGACTACCATAGTTTTGAAAGACCTAAAGTCCAAGGACAAGGGGCAAGAATCAAGGATGGAAGGGTTGAGGGTTCTAGGGCTTTCCTAGTAACAAAGAGTTGGTTGTGATATGCAGAGTGACTAGGTAATCCAAGAGGACACTAAGGATTTGTGGAACTAAGGGGTGTTGTGCAACAATGATGGTCAAAGCAACACAAAGACCTATCAGAAGGAAGCCTAAGACTTAGAGAGAACAAAGCCTTAGCATGACTAAGGGGCAAGGACAAGGGGCAGTTGGATTTAGATGGAAGTTCAAGAAAGACAAGCATGAGAAGCTAATGTACATGGAGGGTGGGTTTATATACCAGTAAGAGACAAAGGTTAGGTAAGCAAGAAAAGGAAGGTCATGAAACATTGTGGAATGTTCATAACAAAGTGTCTATGATAAGAGATAAGAATAGCAAATGGAAAGAAGCCAGTTAGCATGCAAATGGCTATTGGAAGATAGGGAGATAGGTATAGTAGTAACCGGCTGAAGGGAGATGAGTGTCCAACATATCATTGGGATGGACTAAATAGTACAAGGAAAAGGACAGGTGTAAAAGAAAAGAATGAATTGTAACAAGGGGCATGTTTGTCAGATGTCCAGTGCTAGGAGGTCCAGAGGTCTGGAGGAACCACAGAAATTCAGTCCAGAGTTTCCTTAAAGTATCTAGGAGTTCATAGAACTCTTGGGGGGTTGCTGGGAGGTCAAGGTTGGAGTTAGCACAGGACAGGGTTGAAGGGGGTAGGACTTGGTGCAGGACTTATATATCATGCCCTCATGCACTGTTGTGTCCTAATTTTGAAGCAGAAGTATGGAGGTGGATTATAGGGGGTGTGGAGATAATCCATAAGGATAGGAGTGTAGTGGGAGAGTAAGGGGATGCAGACAAAGTCCATTGCATGAAAAGTCAGGTGGCAGACATGGAGAGACAGGGGGTGTTATA
>JBBPTZ010000269.1:2699-28715 GCA_038094315.1 Phylloporus cf. tubipes | reverse complement strand
GCAGTTAGGTTTAGTAAGTCATTTATTTAAGGGGCTGTGTTTAGTCATGAGGTTGAATAGGTTTGTATCACCTTGTACTGCCTATGCGGATTGGCTGGATTGAATTTGATTGGACAGGATTGACTCATATTGATTCGCATTGTCTGGATTGAATCTGATTGGACAGGATTGAATCTGATTGGACAGGATTGAATCTGATTGGACAGGATTGAATCTGATTGGACAGGATTGAATCTGATTGGACAGGATTGAAACAGTTAGACCGGATTGCATTGGATTGAATTATATGGCAATGGATTGAAGTGTATTGGCTGGACTGTACTGGATTGAACCGCATTGAACCACATTGACTTAGGAAAAGGGAGGGGACAAGGTGATTGTAACATGGAGTGACTATAATAGAAAGTGACACCGAAAGCACTTGGTGAGTGTGAAAGCTGGATAATGGATAATGGAAAATAGTGTTACGATTCTTTCTTTCTCTGTTTACACTTGTCTTTCATGTACTACTTAAAGCCTATCCCAGCGATACGCCGGACACTTATTTCTTTTCAGCCGGTTACAATAATACCTAGTCTCCTTATCTTTCAATAGCCATTTGCACACTAACCAGCTTCCTTCCAATTTACTCTCATTTATCTCTCATCTTAGATGCTTTGTCATGAATGTTCCATAACATTCCATGACCTTCCATGCCTGCTTATGTCATCCTCTTTTCTTCTTAGTATATAAACCTGCCCTTCCTGTACTATAGCTTTTCACGCTTGTCTTTTCTAAACTATCACCTGGAATCCAAGCCCCTTTGTCCAGTCCCTTAGCCGTGCTAAGGCTTTGTCCTCTCTTAGTCTTGAGCCTACTATTGAGTGGCTCCTGTATTGCTTCAACTGTCATCGTTGCGCAATACCACTTTGCTCCTTGATACCTCGACACCCCGAGGTTACTTCATCTCCCTGTGTATCGCAACAGATGTATGTCACTAGGAATTCCCTAGGACCCTTGCCTCTCTGTCTCTCACCATCCAGGTCTCTTAGGACTATGCTAGTCTCTCTTTGGGTCTATCATAACAAATAGTACAACCTGAGATGGCAATAAGAACACATTGCCAGCATTAGTATGGGCCATCCAAGTGCAGATAAGGTGGATGTTGTCATCATTGTGAATACTTCCATCAATAGGGTCAATGGCTATGGGGATCTTGGATGGTGTGGGAAAGGTTAGATGGGCAAGGAGGAATATGGATGGAGAAGGGAGTGAGATTTCTGAAGGTGAGGATAGAGTGAAGAGTGTGGGATTGGAGACAGGAACTGGTCTAGAAGAAGGAGATAACATAGTTTGGATGTATTGGTTGTATTCAACTCTGGACATAGAAAGAAAAATATGGCAGAAGGTAGAATAAATGGAATGTGTAGGAATTTGTTCTACAAAAGTGGTGAAACCATGGAGATGCAAGAGAGTGAGGACCTGAGTGGGAGCACCATTGATAAGGAAGTGCATGGGGGCTCCAAACTGGGCAGGAAGGTTATTAGAGGTAGCTTGCCCATGGTATATCTGTATAGTAGAGAGATCTAGAAAGAGACAGATGAGCTCTTGGAACACTTTATCTTGTTCAAAAAGGGGCATATATTTGATAATATGAAGGAGGGACTTATTTGTAAGGACCACTACATATAGGAGATGTGTAAAGCAGATTGGCAGATGTGTTGGGTACACAGGATGCAGGTGAATGGATAAGGACAGGTTGGAGGAGTCAAAAGAGATGGAGGAGGAGAAGGACATGGCAAATGAGCATATGCTGGGGAGTAATCAGAGGGGGTGATTTCAGGCAATATTCTGAAACTGTTTATAAGCTGCAAGAATATTAGGGGCATGGTAGAGATTTGATTCAGGTTCCCAAGTATTTTCTGACAACAGATAGCCTTTTCATGTGGTTAGGAACTTGGGGTGTTCTAATACACCCCAATGAGACATGGTCTGCTTTATCTTGTACTCTTCTTTTGATTTGATGAGATTTGGTGGTGGTTGAAAGAAGTTAGGACCAAAGATGGGGGTTTTGCAATAGGGTGATAGGAGGGAGACATGGAAGACATTGTGTATTTTCCAGGTAGGCAGGAGATGAAGGTGATAAGACCTGTGATACTTTGAAAGGACCCAAGTGTTTGGAAGCAAGTTTTTTGGAAGGGTATGCAATGTAGAGATTGGAGGCCTCAAGCCAAATCTTATTTTTGACCTTATAGGGCGTGAAGCATTAGGTGAAATGCTTAGTCATGATCCAGCAAGCAGAGTTGTGGGCTGCAAGGGCTTCATTGTGCATCTTGTTTAGAAGGGACAACTGTTATGCTTGACCCGGGTAGGGGCGAGCGTAAACTTGACTGACTGGACGACGTCGACAGAAGCGTAGGCTTGACTGGACACGGAGAGTACTAGAGGTGTGAGCCTGACTAGAGTGGAGCAAGAGAATGTTGAGATGTTGTTGGGGAAAGGTTGTCGAGGAGGACGGCTAGGCGAATGATGAGACAAACTCGAAGTAGGCAATCGACTTGATGTATTGTCAAGTAGAAATAGCTTAGGTTACATGTGTATGTGCGACTGGTATTTAAAGGGAAAAAGAATGTGCACGGACCAAGGATTAAAAAGGAAACTATCATTGAGATAGGAAAGGAATGTTGTGGAACAACATTGAAGAAATGTGACTAAGCTGAGGGAGAAACGCTACTGGATGGGAGGAAACTGTTATGATTCACTCTTTTCTTCCTTGTCACACTTGTCTTCGTGTACTACTTAGCCCATCACAGCGACACGTTGGACGCTCATTCCTTTCGGCCAGTTACTCCCATACCCATTTCCCTTATCCTCCAATCTCCATTTGCACGCTAACTGGCCTCCTCCCATTCGCTCCACTTATCTCTTAACATAGACACTTTGTCATGAACATTCCATCACGTTCCATGACCTTCCTTTTCCCGCTTATGTCATCTTCCTTCCTCTTGATATATAAACCTGCTCTTCCTGTACTTTTACTTCTCACGCTTGTCTTTCTCGTACTTTCACCTGAATCCAAGCGTTCCTTTGCCCCGCTCCCTTGGTCATGCCAAGGCCTTGTCCTCCTTGAGTCTTAGACCATCTCCTGATTGGTCTCTGTGTTGCTTCAACTGTTGTTGTTGTGCAACACCTCTTCGCCCCCTTGTCGCCTCAACGCCCTTGAGGTTCCCTGACTCACTGCGTATCGTAACAGTCATCCGTCACTAGGAAATCCCTAGGACACTTCGCCCTTCATCCCTCGCCCCCACTTGGTTCCTCAGGTCCCTTGAGACTACGCTAGCCCCTACCCGGGTCTATCGTAACAGAAACGATGACTGGCAAGTGATGAGTAATCGGCCGATGTGTGAGAAGTGAGTCATCGTAAAGGGAATGGAAACGGTGTCCATGAGAAGAGAGAGAAAAAAAGGGGTGAATCGTAACAACAACCATTTCTCAAGGGCTGGAAGAAAAGTCTTTTTAAGGGGGGAATAGGATTGTGGTTTGTAGCCAAGAAGTAGGGAGAATGGAAAGGCTTTTGTGGAGCTGTGGGGCATGGAGTTGTGGTGGAACTTGGCTGTGGTAAGCAGATCTGGCCAAGATGTGTGATTATTGCTGCAGAAGATCTGTAGGTATGTCTCAATTTCCTAATTGGTCTATTTCATCTGTTTATCCAATTGGAGATGGTAGGCGGTGAAGAGGCAAACATTTTAGTGGAGAAGTCAAGCAAGTTTCTTGGCAAAGATGGAAGCAAACTGAGGACCCTGATCTAAAATGATGGAGCTGTGAAGGCCAAATCATTTGAATATATGGTGGAAAAAAAGAGAAGCAATCCTTTGGACATTGATAGTTTTAAAGCAAGGGCATAAAATTACCCCCTTTGAAAGGCCATGGTTGACCACAACCAGCAAGGAATCATATCCTGCAGCAGGTGGGAAATCAGTAATTAAATTCATAAATAGTTGTTTAAATGGAAGGGTCATGGTGGAGATAATAGGGGATAGCAAAGGTACTATGGGATGAGTGTTGACCTTAGTCAATTGACAAATGGCACAACCAGCAATAAAGGAGTTGACAAGGGTGGCCAGGCCAGGCCACCAAAAGTTGCATTCAACCAGAGACTTGGTGCAGAAGTGTTTGGCATGTCTGGAGGTGGGGGAATTATAAATAGCATAGAGGAGCATGGATTGATTGGCAGGGGGAATATACATTTGTCCTTTAAAATATAGATGATTGTTATTAAAGATCCAATCTTTAAGGGTGGAGCAGGGAAAAAGTGAGAAGCTATCTTGGATGTTATGAATGGCATGAAGGATGAGAGGATGAGAGGCAGATGAAGATTGAATGTGGTGGGTGAGAGTGAGATTGAGTGCATTGATAACAATGGGGTTAGGGACAATGAATGCATTAGCATTGTTAGAAAAAGTGTCAACTAGGTCCTTGTACAAGAGAGTGTTAGCCAATTCCATCTTGGTACCAGGCATAACTTGCTAGACAATATCAAAATCCTGTAAAAACAGGGACCAGCAGGCCTGGTGGTGAGATAGTTTATGTGGATCTTTGACATAGAAAAGGTTTTTGTGATCTATAATGATGGTGACCAAATGGACAGTGTTACGTTTCCTTCCTACGCTGCCCCTATTTTCCCTTTACCATTGACAAGCTACCTTTTTCCAAGTAGAACTCCCCTTGTCATTCTCCTTTGTGACCAGTATTCCCCAGCATTGTACTCATAGTATCCATATTCCTTGTTCCGACTAATCTTTTAGCTCGGTATTCCTAGTCACTTGATAGTAGAAGTAGCACACACGCACATGTAAAACCTAAGCTATTTCTACTTGGCAATACACCAAGCTGATTGCCTACTTCGAGTCCATCTCGTTGTTCGCCTAGCTGCCTTCCTCAACGCCTCATTCTCCTAAGCTTCGTACCCCTTATTCCAGTCAGGTCTACACCTCTGGGTATCCCCGCGTCTAGTCAAGCCTATGCTTTTAACAACATTGTCTCACCAGCCAAGTCTACGCTCACCTCTACCCGAGTCAAGCGTAACAGACAGTGCCTTGAAGATACTATTGCCACTTGGTGAGAGCAAGGATAATAGCTAGGAGTTCATGGTTATAGATGTCATAGTTGTACTCTACAGAGCCAAAGGTTTGAGAGAAGTATGCACAGGGGTATGGGTTGCCATTGACATTAGTTTGCATTAGAATGGTGCCAGCTGTCATGAGGAAGGCATCAGACATAATAAAGAAAGGTTTAGTGATATCAGGAATGAGAAGAACCAATGTGGAGGAGAAGATGGCTTTCAGCTGGTCAAATGCACATTGCTGGAAGCCTGTCCAGATCCAGGGCTCATTCTTTTGGATGAGAAGATTCAAGGAAGCAACAATATTGAAGAAATTAGAGATAAACTTGCAATAGAAATTGGTGAAGCCCATGAATAAATGGACATCTTTGATGGTAGATGGAGGTTTCCAATCCTGGATAGCCCATAGTTTGGTGAGGTCCATTTTGATCTTCTCTTGACTAATGATTAAATCTAGGTACTCCATGTGAGGGGTGTCAAAGGAGCACTTGGAGAGCTTGAGCAAGAGACCATGTTCCTGAAGATACTGTAGGACTTGATGGGTGCAATTGTGGTAAAGGAAGATGTTATCTTTTGTGTGAATATCAAGGTCATCCATATAGATCTTTAGCCACTTCTCTCCAATTATGTTGGTGAAGATATTGTTCATAAATGCCTGAAATATGGGAAAAGTGTTGTTGAAACCAAAGAATATTATGGTGGGTTTGAAAAGACCAAGCAGAGTAATAAAGGCTGCCTTTTATTGATTCTTCTTGCAAATGTGAATGTTATTATAGCCCCACTGGATATCAAATTTGGTGAAAAGCATGGACTTCTTCATATTGTCAATTAGTTCTGGGACAAGGGGAAGTGGGTAGTGTTATGGCTGTGTTGTTGTATGTGTTCGTTTTTCTCTTTTCTTTTCCTACCTGTTATGGTTGTATTATTGCACACCTCTGTTTTTCTTTTCTCATTTGCTTACAACGATCCAGGCCCTTGCTGGGAACATTATCTTTTTGTTGTATCACTGACCCAGCAATTTCTCTATCCTGCTTTCTGGCCTGACACTGTTCCTTCTGATCCCACTGGACTGGGTCCCAGGCTTTTTCTGTAACTATCCTGTATGTTTCCATGGACAGCACTCTTTTTCAGTCGCCTCTCTCATGATGGCCTCATATTCCTGCATCATTCCACATTACTCAGCGGTATGAGTCATTCCACAGTAGTTCCCTCTGTTTCCATTGCATTCTACTGCTTACATATGCTTGGATATATATACCATAGCTGCATGTACCATACTCCTCATTCTTGATCTATGCAATACTAGCATTATATCTTGAACCACCCACTTGGATCTCTTCTAGCCTCCATGTGCTACTGAATCACTCTGTGTGTTCCAAGGTCTTCTCCTTGAGAACCCCCTTCGTGTACCTTTGACATTACCTTCAGCCTAGATATCAGCTATTCCTGATGTTCAGCACTATCCTTGGATTGAATGTCGGCCACTCCTGTCATTCCAGATCCCCTTTGTGACACTTCACATAACATCACCTACTGTAGATCCTAAATCTGGTGAAGAAAACACCTAGGTCCAGCAGGTGGATAAGAAGAATAGTCTGATCTGGTCAGTAGCAAGAGTTAAAGTGAAAGGGTATGAATAAAATGACTAGCCTGACTAGGACCAATCACTTACCCTTAGACAAGTAGTAAGCCTTGAGCAAGAAGTGGAATTGCACTAGTAAGACTAGGAAACTCCAAGAGAACAAGACTAGGGAAATTCCTAGTGCTTGCCCTTGGCCTTTATACAGTATACTCTTTCTATTATTTACATTCATGTATGCTACATCTATGATATCCTGTGCTAGTAAACATGAGGAGTACACACACATTTAATAGAACTTCAAGAACTAGGGTGCATACTGGTATCTGTTGTGTAGTCCCAGTATTTCTGAGTTGTGTTGACTGGTTATGACTTGTGCTTTGTACTCGCCTTCCATATCAGGGTGGATGAGTCAGCCATAAGGATTACCATGAGGCATTTATCTGTGCTGTGCTGCTGCCTTAAAATTGTGTAGGTTTGCATAGCCTTGCACTGCTTAGGTATAGCCAAGCACAGCCATCTTAGGCCCATTTAGCACTGCTTTGGCACAGGTATTTGCACAGCCTTGCACTGCTGTGCTTTGCCTTCATGACTTGTCTTGACTAGTGTTGGCTAAGTCCCATTTAGAAATGTTATGCTGGGATAAGTGTAGATATTGCATAGGGTAAAATAGGGTGATTGTAACATTGCATGGCTATCCACTGGGCCTCTTCCCAAGTGAATGCTATGCCTTTGTGGGTCAAGTCCACCAGCAGATGGAATAGTTTAGCATAATCTTTGATAAAAATGTGGAGAACATCACAGGTTCCCAAGAAGCTGTGGACTTGGGTAAGGTTTGCACACTCCAGCCAATCTCTAATCTTTTGGACTTTGGCTTTGTAAGGAATGCACCCCTTGAAGGTGCACTTGTGCCCTACTATCATTGCACCAGGAGCAGCAAGAACAAATTTCTTGGCTGAAACTATAGCCCTGACATTCTGAAGTCTTTGTAAAATGCAGTTAACCACAATGAGATGATTCCAAATGAAATAGCAGATGCCTGGATTTTCCAGAATGATCTTGTAGAAACCATCTGGACACTGATAATGGATCCAGCCAGACTTAACTAGAAGGTTATTGATAAAAGGCATGGTACATATATGCAGGGATCTCATCCTGAAGGATGAAGCACATATCTGCTTGATAAATCTGTACAGCATTAGTATATTCCATTAGAACAGTAGTTAAATGATGAGATCTGAGTGGGCTCAAAAAAGAGATAAGATCACATGATTCCTGATGCAAGGGGCATTGATTATAACCTGCAAACAGGTCCAGCATGCTGTATACCATGCTACTGGCAAAGGATTTGGTGAACTACTCCACAAAGGGCAGGACAGATGCATCCTGGATGGTTACAGCATTAAAAGGCTGAAGATCATGGATCAAGCAAAAGGATTTCCTGTTCTGCTTTAGGATATAGAATCAGCATAAGTGATATGCTGCAGTCAGTGGCTCATATACCCCAGAGGCAATATGGTCCTTGATGATCTGGATAGCTTGCTACTGAATCACAAGAGGAATTGGAATGTTATGGAACACCCAAGGAGTATGGGATACCATTGGGATTTTCACCAATGAAAAGTAGCGCTCATTGAGATGACCTTGTTTAGTAGGGACCCAAGCAAAGGCCATCTCATGGTTATGCACCAACCACCAGACAAGTTTGAATTCTTCTGGTCAGAGCCATTTTGCCAGATCAAAATTAAAAGCATTCACCCTTTCCTGGGTAAAGTGAGAACCTGGAACAAAATCAGGAGGATAAGTAGGTAATGGTTTGAGATTGGCAAGCAGATTATCTGGAAGGCGTCAGACAATCCAGTACTCCTCTGAAAGAGGGGCCAGAACTGCCTGGATCTTAGCAACAGGCTTATAAGCCCAACAAGAATATATAGTATCTGAAGCAATCAAAGAAAAAAGAGCAGGCATGGTCAGTGGAGATAATACAGTTTGGATGGAAGAGAGATTGTTATAAGTTGCTGGTACCATTGAAGGTGGCCCAGAAGCAACAGAAGTGGAAAAGGAACAAAACAAGAAAGAGGAAATTGACAGACACAGAAATGGGTAATAGGATTCAAAGAGAGAACAGTTCATAGACTTCACAGGATCTCCCTGCCAGTTAGGCAGATCATTGACACCTAAAAACCCATTTCTACTATGCTTTGATATGCCATGCACAAAATATCCTGCTGATAGCACAGGCAGCCCTCAAATCACTGCCAGGTCAGAAGTTTAAAATCCTTCCCCATGTTTGAATCATGAAGAGTAATGATCTGACTCCCATTCAGGAAGTCTTTGGTGGTAGCACTCATAAGGCAATAGAATGGCTGACCCAATAAAAGATCAAAGTTAGCAACTGCCACCACCTGCACTTGGAAATTAATCTTGCTTGGTCCCAACCGAAGCAGTAGGTTCTCAAGAACTTCTAGAGTGAAGTTAATGTCAGTGTTGGCAGATGACATCTTCATAAGATAATCAGAACAGATGGGCAATCCTAACCTCTTCCACACCCTTTCAGGCATGGCAACTACTTCAGAATCCAAGTTCAAGATACAGATCAAATGGCTACTTGGGCCAATGACCATGGCATCAAGAGCTCAAAGCAGAAGACTATAATGAGCAATGACCATACCATCTTTGTTCTGGATGATCTGGTTCTTGTAATCTTTCTTGATCCTATTCAGATCACACCTGGATAGTTTGTTGACTGAGATGACTGGATTGTCCACCCCCAAGTAGTTAATGGAAGTAGAGATCCACTTTGTAGCCATGACATCCCTAAATTGCTTTCAGAAGTCTGGGCTGACTGCGAATAGCTTCTTTATAGCCACCAGAATCGAGGATTCAAGCATCCAATCCAGTATCTATTTCAATGTGGCATCATTATCAAGAGCTGAAGAATACTGATACTGAGAGGTTGGAGCTGGAAAGGAAGTCTCTGAAGAAGTGGATGGATTGGCATTCTGTGGGTGCATTGCTGGTGGAGATAAACTCATGGCTGATGAAGTGCTGTGTCATGGTTGTGAAGCTGGAATAGTACCAGTAGCCAGTGGAGAAGTAGGATTGTGTTGGACAAGTGCAGAGCCTGGTTGTGAGGTAGTACTGTTACGTGTAGCATTGCAAAGAAGACCTGGAACGTCAGGAGTAGCTGAGGTTCTATCCGAGGATGCAGACAATGGGTCGGTCATTGGGTCGAGAGTGAGCAAAGGGGGTTCTCAAGGGGAAGGCCTTGGAACACTCAGAGCAACTCAGTAGTGCACAGGGACTAGGAGAGATCTGGGAGGTGGTTCAAGACACAACGCTAGATTGCAAAGATTAAGAATAGAGAGTACTGTATATACAGCGGCAGTATAAGTACTCTAGTGTATGTAAGCAGTGGAATTCAATGGAATCAGATGGAACTACTGCAGATTGGCTAATACATATGAGTCAGATGGGAAAGATGCAGAACGACGATGCTGTTGTGAGAGAAGCGGTGGAGGAGTAAGGCTGTCTGTAGAATGTACAAGAATGTCAAAGAACAAGTCCAGGGCCTGGTCCAGTAGGATCCAAAGGAACGGTGTCAGGCCAGAAGGTGGGATAGAGACACTGCCAGGTCAGTGATACGATGAATAAATAGTGTTCCCAACAGGGGTTGGGGTCAGAGTAAGCGAAGGAAAAGAGAAAAACAAAGGAGCACAATAATACAACTGTAACAAGTACCAGTTGCAGATGATGTCAATAATAGTGTTGCCTGAGATCTAGAGTCCTGCACTGCTGGTGAAACTAGCTCCAGCTCGTTGGATACTATAGCAGCATGAGAGTCTGGTCAAGGACATATCTGAGGAGGTACTGCAATACCATTGAAGCAAACCCACTTCCCACGTCCCTCCTTGTCTCTGTTAGCCTGGAAGATAGTCCAAGCTTGAGCTATATAAGGCTGAAACTCCAGGTCAGCAGAATTCTAGATAAAGGAAACTTGTGCCATTGTCATAAAGATAGATGGATCAATGTCAAGGATGGTGTCTGTGTCTTTGTGGTGGATGGAGTAGATACTGGTGGTTATATGTGATGGAGGGTTATGAGCTCCCAAAGATCTGGAAGTAGAGGTAGCCACTATACTTGGAGTGGAGGTCAACCAACCCTTTTCCTGGGCTGTGTTCTCCACAGAATCTTTCAAGGTAATGCCCCCAGGATGACAGATATGCTCTTCTTCCAGAAGGTAGAGACAACCATCTTTGCCTCAGATGATCCACCCTATGCACAAATACTCATGGCAGCATTTGCAATCACGTGTGAAGTGACTGAAAATCCCACAGAAGCCACAGCCACAACCACTGAATTGCTGGGCACAAGCTGTAGTCACTAGCTTTTGCTTGATTGGTTTCTTGGCAACTGCTGGAGTTACAGAGACATGGACAGAGGTCACCACCTCCTGGCTATAACCATGGTGGCAAGAGTTGAACTTGCATCCAGAAATCATAGATTGGAATGCAGAGCCTGTTAGGAGAAACTTAGCTGCTATTAGTACATTTGAAATAGGATAAGGATCATCCAGATGTATGTTTGGTTTTATAATCAACAATCAGAGATGAATCTGGTCTTCCACATTCTGAGGGAATCCCATCAAGAATAGATGGTTGTACTCCATCTCAGATAACTTCTGAGTTGCTACAAGAAAAGCAGCAATCTTAATAAACTTGTGCCTATACTTTCCAAGCTCCTCCTGGTTTTTCATCAATTTCACATGGTATTTCTGTATGAGATATTACAGGTCAGCCCAACAGTAGCAGTCATTGCCTTTGCAACCTGGATACAACTCCTTTATGTCCACTTGGAACACATTCCAATCAGTGGGAACCATGGTAGCACTGGGCAATATTTCCCATGCTTTTGCCTCTTTGAGGTCAGTGTACCAAATGGCCACTTTGATTTTATCTGCTTCTAGGAGGCCAGCAGATGTTCCTAGCAGCTCTATATCCTCTAAGAAATGAGGCAAGTGTGCTGGATTTCTACCATCAAACTTAGGGGTATTCTAAGTGCCTCTAAGTGGCATTTGCACTGGGACATTAGCCATTCCATGAATGTGATTAGGGCTTTGAAATTAGTTATGAGATGAGTGAGAAAAAGAAGAGAAAGGAGAAGGAGAAGATAATGAAAATGTGAAAAAAAAAAAAAAAAAAAAATTTTAAACAATAGTTAAAAGACTGATCTGGTGTTTCCTATTTGGATGGGACTTTAGATAATGAAAAGGTGGATCTGAAAGACCCTTGAGATCAATCCAGTGATAATGAAGATCCCTTTGCAGACAAAGAAAGTGGAGTCAAAAGCGAAAAAGATAATGGAGAGATTGGATCCCTCAACACAGCACAAAGGTGAGGAAGAACTCTTCATACCCTTCCACTTTAATCCTTGCTACTAACTGGATTGGACTACTCTTCTTATCCACCTGCTGGACCTAGGTTTTTCTTTAACTGGAGTCCACTGCAAAGGTTTCAGAAGAGTCATCAAGAAGGATCCTTAGATCTACTACCTGCTGACTTGACCTCAAGTGCAAAAAGTGTGAGCTAGAGAAAATTCTCTTCCAGCTTTGCAACCTCAACATATCCAAAAACTCTGACTTTTTCCAACTAGCACAACCAGACACTGAGGGTATCCACTCCATACTGGAAACTCCAATGTCACGCTTCCTAACAGTTGACACACTGGATCAATCTTATCTTGATTTATTGCTAATCTCTCAATTCCAGAATAATCTCAGTCCAACTATTTCACTTTCCAGTTCTGATGAAATACTGTTTCTTGACAATGAGGATTTTCATAATTTCTCCTCACCAAGGTTTTCCAGAGCATTTACTCATTCATCTCCACTTCCTCACCTTTGTGCTGTGTCGAGGGATCCAATCTCTCCATTATCTTTCTTGCTTTTGACTCCACTTTCTTTGTCCGCAAAGGTATCTTCATTATCACTGGATTGATCTCAAGGGTCTTTCAGATCCACCTTTTCATTATCTAAAGTCCCATCCAAATAGGAAAGCAATCTTTGGGATGAAAAAGAATTTGAATTCAGTGGCATGGTCATAGGAACAATAAAGGGTGAGTTTTTCATGGGTCTTTTCTAAGAAGACGCCAGCAAAGTCCTTGCACCAATCCAGAATCTCTTGTTTCTTCAGGGTGTTTTCCTAGGTGAGCTGGATGAAGATAGTGATCTTGTTGATGGTTTCTAAGAGGGAGTAATATTGGTCATAAAGCTCAGTAAGTTCCTTGTCTATGTTTAATCCACAATAGTAAACAATATATTGTTGTGGCATATATAACTCACTATCAATAAGATAAGGGTTGCAAGGAAGAGTAATGCAGTTTGTGGCTCAGTCAATGCAGGGATTCCATTTCTGTAACCACAGTATTCTGAGTATAATCCAGTGGAATTTGAGGCTGAGTACCATGAGTTCTTCCTTGTTGTTTATTATGGGGAACTTGAGGGCAACCTATATTTTCTAGCAGATTGTTTCTTTGATGTTGATAATGCCATCAGTGTTGTGAGTGACAATTGGCTGGGGAAGGCATTGCAAGGGGAAGTTGGCTTGGATGAGAAGACTAACATCAATGAAATTTCTGGTGGCACTGGAGTCAATAAAAGTGAAGATGTTGACAGTTTTTCTAAGGGCTTGTAGTTTGACTGGAACAAGAAGTATATATTTATTTGGCAGAGCTACAAGTACATTGGAGATGGTAAGGGAAGGCAATATTAAAGCAGCTTCCCTGTCTAAAAATCCAAAGTATCAATGGTAGCAACAGAAGTGTTGTCTTTGGCTGTTTTTTTCAAAGCAGACTTTAAGGATTTGAAGGACTTCATCCTCATTCTTGCCCTGCATTTTCAGGGTATTGATATATGCATCAATAGCAGAGGGGGCAAAGGAGGTAGATGTGGCTGGAGTGGCTGGGGCAGAGGTGGTTTTGATGGTACAGATATTCTGGAGGTGATGAATGGGGGCTGGTGCTGGGGTGCTCAAGGCACTATGGCACTGGCTAGCATAATGATCTTTCTTGTGACAATGGAAGCAGAGGCTGTCCTTGATGCATTTGGCACACTCAGTGGAGGTAAGTTTATTAAGATAGACAATGTTGACATCCATGGCATTAGGGTCAGGGGTGAAGCAATGTTAGGTAAGGGAAGGAGCAGTTTGACCCTTCTTGAGTGCATCCATGTGGGTGAGCTGGGTGTGGAAAGCCTTGGCTTTGGTGATCCAATCAGTGATGGTGATGGGTGTCTTCTTAATGCTGAGAATTAGCATGGAAAGTTATTGGTCAAGCCCCAAAGAGAAAATATCAATGAGGGTTTCTTGATTGGTTATACCAGCCTTGAATGCTAGGTTTTGGAAGTTTGTGATGAACTCCTGGAAGCCATTGTCAATAACACCTTTGATGGTGTGAAAGGATTTCTGAATGAGCTTGGCAAGCTCATGGTGGGTGGTGGCTTTGATATCAAAGGGGAAGAATGTGGTCTTGAAGTTGGTGGCAAGCTTCTTGAAGGTCTTCTCAATGTTGGGGACAGCACTGTTGGTTATGTGGTCATACTATATTATATTTTAAAGAAAGAAATGCCATAACCTTTATTTATTTTGTTTAGGGTTATCATGACTTTGGCCTCATCTGAGGCATAAAGCATGGGTTTGATGGTAAAATAGGCATATATGGCTTTCATCCAGTGCATAGTGTCAGCAGATTCTTCAAAGAAGTCAGCAGATAGGGCCACTTTGAGCTCAGTGGTGGACATAAAGAGTGACTGAGGTGGAATTACCTGAATAGGACTAGGAGTATGAGGGGGCAATGGTATGATGGATGAAGGGCTGGGTTGGGCTGACTGAGGGAGGCCTGTGAGCTATGGGCACTGGGAATAAGGGGTGTGCTATGGGCAAGGGGCAAAGCCTTTATTGTCTGATAGTACAGATAAACAGAAGCAAGAGGATCTTGAAGGGTTGGCTATGGTGGCAGAGGTAGGTTGGTCCTACTCCTAGATAGGAGGGACAGGGGGAGATTCTTGATCTTTTGTTATGCAAAGCATATGCAAAGGAATTCAGAATATTGAGAGACATTGATATTCAAACCAAAGGTGGACTTGAAGAAGAGCAAAGAGCATGCACAAGGAGAAGACCTTGGCACAGATAGAGTGATTGGAAAGTGCATAGAGGCTTATAGAGATCCAAAGGAGGTGGTTCAAGATTGTACACTAGTATTGTGCAGATCAAGAATGTTATACAATATATACAGCAATGGTATAAGTACTTAAGTAGTATATAATTAGTGGAATGTGATGGAATTGTGAGGAACTGCTGCAAACTGACTAATACTACTGTGGAACATGTAAGATACAGCAAGAGAGTGTTACAATTTCCCTATTTTCCTTGTATTTTTCTTTATTTTTCCAACCTTTCTAGATACAATATTGCATTTTCTATGCAATATTTATATGCAAATCTAATTAGGACATACACAATTGAGTCATAAAGGCAATGCATGGCAGTACAAGGCTGTGCCAAGACCTATGCTAAAGCAGTGCTCAACCAGCCTATATGGCTGTGCTTGGCAGTATTTGAGCAGTGCATGGCTGTGCAAATCTATGCAGACTCAAGGTAGTTGCATGGCATTAATAAGTGCCTTATGGTAATCCACATGGCTGACTAATCTTACCCAATATGGAAGGTGAATATGAAGTACAAGTCAGAACTTGTTAACATGACTCAAAATACAGGGGCTATGCAAAGAATACTAGTATGCATCCTAGTTCTTGAAGTTCTATTAGATGTGTGTGTACTCCTTATGTTCAATAACACAGGACATCATAGATGTAGCATACACAAATGTAAATACTAGAAAGTATATAAAAGACCAAGGACTAGCACTAGGATTTTTCTAGTCTTGTTCTCTTGGAGTTTCCTAGTTCTTACTAGTGAGATTCTAGCTATTTCTCAAGGCCCTCTACTTGTTTCTAAGGATAAGCAATCAGTCCCTAGGGGCTAGTCATTTCAGACAGGACCATCATGAGAGAGATGGTAAGGAAATAAGCTATCCAATGGAAATATATGGAAGGTTCAAGAATAATACCAGATACCCCTACTAGTAGGAACCAAAAGAACAGTTTGAAATTAGAACACTAAGTGAAGGTGCTGCCAGTTTAGCAATACAATAAAAAGGTAATATTTCCAGCATGGATTGGGATTGGAATAGGAGGAGGAAAAAAGAAAGATAGATGCACATAACAACACAACCATAACAGTGGGATAGCAAATAGAAAAAGAAAGAAAGGAGAATGGTATGATATGTGGTAATGATATGATAAAAAGAAAATAGTGGTGTATTGAATTTGGAAGGGTCAAATACAGCACCATATAATCTGTTATGGCTGCTTCATGTCATATGCTGCATTTTACAAGTCCAACTCTGGCCTCCACTTATCAACTCCATGCCAACTCTGGTGTTATTTCCCTATCCTCAGGTCACCTGATCCTTGAACCATTTCTATTACTCTTTTGTACATACTGTACTTGTTCTTGCTTACTCTGTTTGTATTAGTCTCACTTCTTGTTCTCTTTTGATAGACCTGTGCTTCACACAGCTCCAGTACTCTGGTATTCATATTCCTGTCTTACTCAGTCCCTTGTTTTATTTTACTAATATTTGTAATACTGCAATAATACTCTATTCCAGCTTATAAATCTAGTGCAACTTTAGAAGTATATAAACTCTGTAATTTACACTATAGATACTTCAGTTTGAATATCAATTTAACTTCTTCCTGTTCGTCTTGCACTTGAGTTTTAAACTCTTCTCTTTTATCTCCAATCCCTAAGGACCATGAATACAAGGGCATGACACATATGTCCTGTGCCAAGAGTCCTTGCCCCTCTCTGACCTATTCTGTACCTGCAGCATCTCTAACCCTCCAAAACTCCAGATTCTCTGACTAGGAGGAACTGGTATAGGAATTTTATGCTCCCTATAGTTGAAAACCCCCTTTTTATATCCCAAGTTATTCTTTCCATGCATTAGGCTTCTAATGGATGTTCCATCTGGTTCCATCTGACTCTATCCAGTCCTATCCACTCATCCTACTGCTCCCATTCACTTTCCAAACTGTCTGGACCTTCTTTTCTAGGTTCTGGATCATTCATCTATGTCTTCCAGTTCAATGTTCAGTTTATCTGACTTGATGGTAGATTATTATTCATCCATCTGCCCATATTCTATCACAGTATTAGTCTTTCTAGTCCATATTTATTCATAGATACCATCTGAAGTACTGGTTTTTTTTACTTGTTTTTACTTGTTATAGTTATGGATATGCCCAGACTATAAATTCCTGTATCCTATATGGAATACAGGGAGGAGAATCTCATTCAGAAGTGACCATCACTATCCTAAGTCATCCTATTGAAGTTCTCAGTCTTCCACCTGCTCCACTCTCATTTTTCTTTCTATCCTCTGGCCTGATTGCCTATTGTTTTCTCTATGCTTCTTTCATTCTAAACCAAGTTTAACACTCTATCTATTTGCTCACAAGTATAGGGCAGAGAATTACTCCAGAGTAGTCTAGGATTTCTGTACTTGCAATGATTGGGTTAGACCAAGAAGTTGTAGACTGGCATTAGTCTCTGACAAAAATAACTAATTTGATAACTCAGCAGTGTTGCTATCTCAGAGTTTATTGCTATGGCCCATATACCAGCCTTGGCTAATAATGATGCATTCTGTTTCCCAGGCATGTTTAGAAGTGTCACAATAATTCATTTGCCCTTTGGAGAGAAAAGAAGGGGTATTCAGAAGGTAAGAGTTTTCCCCATTCTTGTTTCAGCAATGCAAAGTACATCATGGTCTTGCTTTTGCAGTACTTCAACCACCTTAAGTTGCCACAGGCATGGCCAAAGATTTAGAATCTTTTCCATATGCTTCTAGATGTCAGATATAGAGGGAACTGGTGTTAGATTAGGAGATGGTGTCACCATGGAGAAAAACAAATCTGAAGGCCAGCTACTCCAATGTATTACATTTGACCTGTACAAAATGTAACCCTAAGCTCAGTCTAGGCTTGTTTTTTTTTATTTTCCACCATTTTTGGCACTTTGGCTGATGCTGTTTACAGATATTTTGTTGCAGCCATCTTGGTGAATGTGAGGATCTTTAAGGTTATGCTGGGTTTGAATTTTCACATGACACTTTACCCTTGCATATAGCCTTATTCAAACCAGTAACAGGTGTGAAGGAGCCTGGTTCAGCACCAAATTGCTTGCTTCAGTTAATGTCACTTGCTCTAGCTAAAGTTGGCTAGAGTAGATATTAATCTCACTTGAAAGTCATGTGCTATGACATACCAGACCTCTTCAAAGAAATTCTTCATACTCTTGCATAGCTGCTTTTCCACACCCCTATATCACTGTCTTATAATACCTCACTGACCCTAGCCTCCTGTAATGTATATAAAATACTGTTGAAAGATCCCTATGGTGCAGTTTGTTACATGGAGTGTATACAAAGGAGATCTGGGATGGTGGAAATGGCCAACATCCAAACCAAAAATGCACTTGAAGGTGGTGAAGGAGGTTTACAAGGGGAAGGCCTTGAAACACTCAGAGCAACTTGAAGCATGCAAAGGCTTATAGAGTTCCAGGAGGAATGAGTCTAGATTGTATGCTAGTAATGTGTAGACCAAGAATAGAGAGTATTGTATATGCAGCTGCAGTATATATACTCAAATAGTATGTAAGCAGCAGAATGTGATGGAATTGCATCAAAGTGCTGTGGATGACACATATGTATGAGTAAGGTGGGAAGAAGTAGGGAAGACAAGGCCATTGTGAGAGAGGCAACCAAAAGAGAAGGCTGTCCATGGGAAACATACACAATGATCATGAAGAAAGTCTGGAGCCTTTTCTGGTAGGATCTGAAGGAATGGCTAGGGGCCAGAAGGCAGGATATAAGCACTGCTGGGTCAGTAACATAACAACAAGATAGTGTTTTCAACAGGAGTTGGGATTGGAATAAGTGAAAGAAAAAAAAAATATGGATGCACACAATAATATAACCATAATATAGTTGAACTCATTCAACTCAGCCCATCTGTTCAATTGTGTACTTTGATCTAACATAATGTCTACATTCCTAGCTCTTGATGACAGAAAACATTCATGCACAACCTGGTCTAATAGAGATGATTGAGTTTGTCAGGTATTTTCTCAAGTACAAGGTCAAGTCTGGCAATAGCAACTTCAAGGTGATGTTATGCCACTTTTTACAAGTCCAACTCCAGTCTCTGCTCCTCAACTCCACACCAACTCCAGAGTTATTCTCCTATCCTTGGGTCACCTGACCCTCAGACCATTTCTGTTCCTCTTTTGTACATCCTTGTCCTTACTTACTTCATTAGTATTAGTCTCACTTCTTGTTCCTTCCGATAGACCTGTGTTTCACACAGCTCCAGTACTCTGGTGTTTATATTCCCGTCTTACTCATTTCCTTGTTCCATCTTACTAACATTTGTAATACTCCAGTAACCCTCTGTTCCAGCTTATGAATCCGGTGCAACTCTGTTTGTATATAAACTCTGTAATTCGCACTGTAGCTACTCAGTTCAAATATCAATTTAACTTCCTCCTGACATCCCGCACTTGAGTCTCTCAGACTCTCCTCTGACCTCCAACTCCGAGAACCGCGAATACAAGGGTGTGACACATAAGTCCTGCACCAAGAGTCCTCGCCCCTCTCCGACTCACTCCATACCCCCTCGGTACCTCCGACACTCCAAAACTCCAGACTTCCCCCCAAGGAGGATCTGAGTTTAACAGGCGATGACATTCTCTCAAGCTGCTAATCACCTCAACAAGACATTTCTGCAGTTGGTTCCAAAGATAGGATCATCATGTTCTTACAAGTGGGGGAAGATATGCCTATTTTCTCTTCTCCAATTCACATTTGTAGCTGATATAATTAACAGTTGAAAAGCAACTACTACACCATTCAATCTTTCAAGAATGCTTCTGGACTTTATTATAGTAATGTCAATGGTGTTCAGGTTGGGCCTGGAATAAAGTTGATGTGGAATGCATATATCAGAATATGTCATTTTATATTTTCCTTATTAGTCATTGAGCTAAAATATTTGAAATCCCATCCAGATGCCAAATCCTTTACAAACAAAGGGTTTCCATATTTTGATGAGGTTGTGTTAATCCTATTACCCAACAGCACAAAAACAATATTGCATGCATTTTGTTTTGGAAGCTCATCAAATATGTTCTTTTATTTTGTACCCTTGAGCTCAAGTTCTACATCAAGCCTGCTCATCACTGGCCAGGTGAAATGACTAGCCCCTAAGAACTGATTGCTTACCAGAGACAAGTAGTAAACCTTGAACAAGAGTAGAAATCATGCTAGTATAGAGACTAGAAAACTTCAAGAGAACAAGACTAGGGAAATTCTAGTGTTTGCTCTTGGCCTTTTATACACTTTCTAGTGTTTACATTTGTATATGCTATATCTATGATATCCTATGCTAGTGACCATGAGGAGTACACATGCATCTAATAGAATTGCAAAAATTGGTGGTCCATACTGGTATTTATTGCATAGTTCCAGAATATTTGAGTCATATAAACTAGTTCTAACTTGGTGCTTTATACTCACCTTTCATATTAGGACTGATGAGTCGGACAGAAGAATTACCATAAGGCATTTATCTGTGCTGTGCTACTGCCTTGAGGTTACATAGGTTTGCACAGCCATGTGCTATCTGGATACAGCTGAGCACAGCCTTACAGGCTGGTTTAGTACTGGTTTAGTACAGATTCCTCCACAGCTTTTCACTGCTGTGTGTTGCCTCTATGACTCAGTTGGTTATGTCCTGATTAGGATTGCTAAGCCTAGGATAGGTGTAGATATTGCATAGAAAATACAATATGGCATGTAGAAAAGCAGGAAAAATAGTGAAAAATAGGGGAAAAATAGAGCAATCATAACACCTGGATCAATATATCCACCACTCATTTCATTCTTGCCAAATCCATCCCAGCTGCATATTCAATCATGTCCCATATATTAAAATAGCTTTGCTTATTCCATTTCCACCAGCCAGCTCTTTTTCATTACCAGTGGCTCACCATATCTATCTGTACATTATTTCATCTCAAACTTCACAACTCCTGCATTCCTGCTGCCATATCATGCCATCATAGTTATACCATTTTCACTGATATTGCCAATAGAGAGTTTATTCTCCCATTTACCACCACTGCTGCCATTATCAACCATGAGCATGCTGGGATCTTATCCTTTGTCCACCAGCACACTCATGAGCAGCTCCATACAGATTGATTTTTTATTCATTCCACCCACTACCATGATGTACTTGCTTATGGACAATCCAAATATTATTTTGCCATCAGCTTCCTTATCATTTGCATTCCAAGATATCACTAGTGACTCATGCTCTGCAATTGTAAGTGTTAGCCATGGCAAGTGCAAGCAGCCAGCAAATGTGACCAGCTCAGCCAGTAGTGCTACAAAACAAATGTGACCTCTGTTAGCATCCACCAAAGCATACATAATGGCTGGTGAGGCCATAGAAAATCTTACCACTGCCTTTAAACTGTTACGTGTAGCGTTGCGAACGTAGATCCGGAACGTCGGGTGTGACTGAGGTTCAATCTGAGGGTGTGAACGATGGGTCGGTCATTGGGTCGAAGGTAAACGAGCGAGGTTCTCAAGGAATCACCTTGGAACTCACAGAGCACTTCTGTAGCATGCAGCGGCTAGTAGAAGTCCAGGGGGTGGTTCAAGACACAATGCTAGATTGCGAAGATCAAGAATGAAGGCTAGAGTACAGACAGTGGTGGTATAAGTACTAGACTGTATGTAAGCAATAGAAGTCCGTAGAACCAGACAGAACTACTGCGGATTGGCAAATATGTATGAGTCAATGTGAACATAGCGGAAAGACGACACCGTTGTAAGAGAAGTGGTGGAGGAGAGAAGCTGTCCGTAGAACATACTAGAAGATCAAGCATAAAGTTTGGGGCCTGGTCTGGTAGGATCTGAATGGACAGTGTCAGGCCAAAAGGTGGGATAGAGAAGCTACTGGGTCAGCGATACTACAAAGAGGTAGTGTTCCCAGCAGGGGCTGGGGTCGGAATAGGCAAAGGAAAAGAGAAAAATGGACTGATGTAACAGCACAACTGTAACACAAACAAGTTGTTGCCAAGTTCTACAGTCCCATTACAAGTACTTAGCCAACTAGTGGTGGTGATAGCAGCTTGGAATTTCTTTGAACCACCATAAAAATACTCAAGATGTTGGATATTAGCAATGGTCACAGAATATTACTTGCAGACTATATTTGTAAGCCAGGAAACAAAGAGCAGATAGTATTTTTTATTGAATTTGAAGGAGAAATGAGAATGACATGGGTTTAAAAAAAATTACAGGAGCTTGGATCTTTATCAATGTATGTAGTGCTATAGGTTTGCATATATTGTCTTTATTTCCCTTTTATCAATGCCTATATTTTGTTTCTTGGATACTCTACTTAATATTCAGCCCACATTTCCTTTGTGATCTGATTATATTGAGCTTTTGATTTTTGTCTTTCTTCTATATTTGCTGGCCCTTTTGCTAGAATTCCATTAACTTAAATTCCATTCCCTTCTCATTCCATCCCATATAAGCCAACTTTAGGATCATATGAACCATCTGGTTCAATGTTGTGAATGAAGTTGTGAATAGCATAAAAAACTGCTGGAATTTGAGCCTGGATTTCCATATTATACTCTGGAGGAAGCTATAGGATATGTCATTGCTGTTTTATTACACCAAAGATTTGCTCAATGATGTTTTGGAGTAATGTATGTCAAAGGTTAAAAAGTTCTTTTTTGTTTGTTGGCCTAGATAAAAATCAGATATTTGAATTAATAAACAATTGAATTGAAATCTCACTCTACATCTGCTTGATGCCACTCTTTCAAATAGTAGCAAACACCATGATAGGGCACAAATAGTGCATTACAACTTCCAAATCCTACATCACCAAGAAGATAGCATTCTTGTGGAATTTGAAAGTCATCAGCACATGCTTCATTCCTGTCATATGCTGCCCTTTAACTAAGTCCAATTCTGAAAACTCCAGACTCATTCACCCACAAACTTTGGACATTTCTTTGCAACCTCTGGTCACATGACCTATCTGTAACCCCTTTTGTTCTCTATTGTTTTCCATCTCCATTCTATGTTATCTTTTTAGTATTAGTTCTGCTTCTGTTTCTCTCCAGTAGATCTGTGCATAGCACAGCCCCAGTAATCTGGCATTTTCCCTTTCATCTTACTCAGCTCCCTTGTTTTGTCTTACTAATGTACTTTTCCCCAGCTATACTCCATTCTGTCTTACAAATCCAATGCTACTCCATCATATATAAACTCCTGTAATTACAGTGTAGCACTCCAGTTTGAATATCAACTTAGACTCCTCCAAATCCTCTCTTCTCTCTTTCACTTGAGTCCTTGAACTCTCCTTTGACCCTCTGACCCTCTGACCCTCTGACCCTCAAGGACCACAAGTATAAGAATGTGACACATAAGTCCTGTGTCAAGAGTCCTCACCCTCCTTTGACCAACTCCATATCTACCCAGTACTTTCACTCCAACCTAACTCTGGACCCTTGCCCTCAGAGGACCTGGTCTTAACAATTTCATAAAATTGCATCTGTAGATATTTTATTGCATTCAATCATTGCATATGTGAACTGAAAGTCAAAATCACAAGCAAAAAGGCAGTTCTAAGAAAGGAAACCTTTACAATTGCACATATTGGAATGATTATCCATAGGAACAAAGGCATGGATATGTGTTCCATCAACTGCACCAATATAGTTTTGAAATGCATGAAAATAAGAATTTGTAGCAATAGTATCAGAAACTGGTATATGAGATGTTGCCAGCTTGACTTGGAATGTATAAAAGGAAGGGGATGAAAGAAACATAGTCATTTTCTTGAAATATCTATAGATATTATGATAGAAAGCTTAATTTTGTTACAATCACCTTGTCCCCCCTTTTTTCCTAAGTCAATGTGGTTCAATGTGGTTCAATCCAGTACAGTCCAGCCAATACACTTCAATCCATTGCCACATAATTCAATCCAATGCAATCCGGTCTAACTGTTTCAATTCTGTCCAATCAGATTCAATCCAGACAATGCGAGTCAATGTGAGTCAATCCTATCCAATCAAATTCAATCCAGCCAATCCACATAGGCAGTACAAGGCGATACAAACCTATTCAACCTCATGACTAAACACAGCCCCTTAAATAAATGACTTACTAAACCTAACTGCATTCCTGCTAATATCATGTGGATATTGTTACGATTCCTTCTTTTCTTCCTTTATACGCTTGTCTCCTTGCAATTCTTAGCCCATCCCAGCGACACGTTGGACGCTCATTCCTTTCGGCCGGTTATTACTATACCCGTACCCCTTATCCTCCAATCACCATTTGCACGCTAACCGGCCTCCTTCCATTCACTCCACTTATCTTTTGTCATGAACGCTTAGTCATAAATGTTCCATTACGTTCCATGACCTTCTCTTCTCTGCTTATGTCATCCTCTTCCCTCTTAGTATATAAATCCGCCGTCCATGTACTTTTATTTCTCACGCTTGTCTTTCTCGTACTTCCACCTGAATCCAAGCGCCCCCTTTGTCTCGCCCCTTAGCCGTGCTAAGGCTTCATCTCTCTAAGTCTCAGGTCTTCTTCTGATTGACCTCTGTGTTGCTTCGACCGTCGTCGTTGCGCAACATCACTTCGTCCCTCGTTGCCTCAACACCCCTGAGGTTCTTCAACTCCCTGCATATCGCAACAGTCGTCCGTCACTAGGAATTCCCTAGGACACTTCGCCCCTCGTCCCTCGCCCTCGCTTGGTCCTTCAGGTCTTTCGAGACTACGCTAGTCCCTACCCGGGCCTATCGTAACAGATATATACCTCATGCATTCCCACAACATAACATACATCCAACTGGATGACTTACTAAAGACATGCAAAATGTAATGTGACTCATAACCTATCAATATCAAGTCAATCCAAGTCAATCCAAGTCAACATCCTAGGACTATACAAGGGATATTCTCATTCCATAGAATAGCCCTATGAATACATGCAGATTGCTCATGTCAGATAGTGTAAGATATTGTAGATGTAGTGTCCACTGTTGTAAACACTAGACTAGTATATAAAGGCAAAGAACAAGCACTAGGATTTTTCCTAGTCTTGTTCTCTTGGAGTTTCCTAGCCAATTCTAGCAAGATTCTGCTATCCGTTTAAGGCCCTTTATTTGATTCTAAGGGTAAGCAGTTGGTCTTGAGGGGCTAATCATTTCAAATTTAGAATTATAACTACTTACTTTATAATGGTAGTTGGAGAATGTTGAAATCTCTTAGTGATAAGACATAAGCCAAGACCTGTAACACAGGTATATAGGAAAATCCCCAGTTGTTTTTCAACAGAAATGCCATAGTGGGATTTGATAACACCATGTTGAATCAGAAATCCCCAAGAGGTGTTATGATTCGCCTTTTTTCTTTCACTTTCTCATGGACACTATTTCCTTTTTTTCTATGATGAAATCTTCTTTCCCACATCAGCTGATTACACTTACTTATTTAATCATCATTTTCTTCCCATCCAGTAACAATTTTTTCTCATCCTTAGTTATCTTTCTTCTATAACATTCCATGTTATTCTTTGTCTATCTTTACAATAGTTTTCCCTTTTGTCCTTGGTTTATGCACACTTCTCTTTTGTACAAATAACCAGTTGCATGTATATATAACTCCAAGCTAGTTCTCCCTAGACTTGCCTAGCAATCTATCAAGTCTTGCAACTTCCAACCCTCCTATTGCCTTATTGAACACCAAGTTCTCTTTTCCCCTAGCCAGACCAATGTCTCTAGGCATACTCAGCATCCTAGTCAAGCTCACACTTCTAGTCAACATCATCCCCTTGTCTCCTAAGGCTACACTTATCCCTACCCAGGCCAAGCATAACAAAAGCAATGAAAATGTTATGACTAACACTGTTATGACTCTTTCTTTTCCTCTTTATGCTTGTTCTTCTTGTACTACTTAGCCCATCCCAGCAATATGTTGGACACTTACTTCCTTCAGCTGGCTACTACTATACCCACTTTCCTTATTGTCTTATAGTCATTTGCATGGTAACTGGCTTTCTTCTATTTGTTCTTGCTTATTTCTTATCAAAGATGCTTTGTCATGAATGTTC
>JBBPTZ010000268.1:0-28723 GCA_038094315.1 Phylloporus cf. tubipes | reverse complement strand
CCACACCCACCCCCTCCCATGTCGTCCTCCAAACCCACTGAACTCCGCATCGGAACTCCCGAAGAATACGACAGCTCCCTGTCCAAAGCCACCCAATGGCTTACCTCCATCCACCTCTACCTCCTCATCAACGGGAAAGTCTACGACGATGATGACAAGCGAATCGGATTCGCTCTGTCTTACATGAAAAAAGGGACTGCCCTTACCTGGGCCTCCGTCCGCATCCAGAAAGGCCTTGACAACAACACCTTCGGAACGTTCAAGGACTTTATCAAGGACTTCGACAAAACATTCAAGAGTACGAACGTTCAGGCTGAGGCCATCTCCTGGCTCGCCAACACTAGAGTAAGGGACAACTTGTTCCTCCCTAAATACCTCTCCCAGTTCAAACTCAAAGTTGTTGAAGCCAAACTCGACGAAACCACCCACACTGCCGCCATCATTGTGTACCTCCAAGCTGGAATCCCCTCCTGGCTCATGGACCGCATGTGCTCCCTCGACACCTTCCCCACCACTGTCACCACTTGGTATGAAAAGATAGACCTCTTCGTATGGAAGAAAAACCACGCCACCCAGATTGCTAAACAACAGTCCCACTCCACCACGTCCTCCTTCCACCCCCGTACCAACAACCACGCCTCACAAAGAGACCCCAATGCCATGGATGTAGACCGCTTTACCTGTCTCACACCCGAAGAACGTACCAAATGCATCAAGGAAGGCCTATGCCTCCGATGCTGCAAGAAGGGCCACTTCGCCCGAGAATGCCCTGGAACCGCTCCCCCTCTTCCACCACGTTCCAACCTCCACCTGCCTGCCAAGAAGGTAGGAACCATCGAAGCCACCGCGGTTTCTATTCAGGAAATCAACAAAGAAGAAGTTGTCATCAGACGACTCTCCACCAACCTGGACTCTGCTCTCACCGAGTACCAGCAGGATTTTTAGACAGGAAGTGCTCCCCAACACAAGTAGCTTCCATATACAATGTAACTGTATCTCAGACTGAATCGAAACCTCATTCCTTGTACATCCCAATTCAACTCATCACCTCTGAGAACACCCTAAAAGTCGTTGAAACCACCGCCCTCTTGGACAGCGGCACCCAAATCTGCTGCATTGACTGGGACTTTGTTAAGTGAAACCATGTCCCCACCAAGAAACTCCCTTCCCCTTTCCTCATCCGAAATGCCGACAAATCCACTAATACAGAATGCCAATACAAAGCTGTCCTTTTCATCAAGATCGGTGACATCACTCAGAAAATCCGCTTCTATGTCATGAATGGCGGAAAAGAAAACGTTATCCTTGGACACCCATGGTTTGCTGCCACCAATCCCAGCATCAACTGGAAGAAAGGCACCGTCACCATCGACCTGGCAAGGGACCGATCCCTTGATCTTTCCTTTTCCCACCTCGCCGCCCACACCTCCCACCTATCCAAGAACTCCCAACCCACTTCCCCCACTCCCAAACCCTGGATTCCCAAACATACTTCCCTTGACTCCCAAGAGATGGAAGGCTTGTGCCGCTACCTCAATGCCAAACTCCCTGAACGGTTCATAGAAAGAGCCCACTTTGTCTACACCATCAATTGCATCGAACGATGTGGATCCTGCTTCGCTAATCCCCAACTCATGGCCACGGTGTGAAAGATCACCACCTCCACTCTCCTCGCCCAAGAAGTGGCTTTTTCCAAACCAAAACCAACCCTTCCCCCGCAGTACTCGGAATATGCATCTGTCTTTGCCGACGATGCCGATACCCCACTCCCCCCATCGCGACCTTACGATCACGCAATAAATCTCACTGAGTCCTTCATCCCCAAAGTAGGGAAACTCTACCCACTCTCCCCTGACAAACAACAGGCCACAGACGAGTTCATCGATGAACACCTTAAATCCGGAAAGATCCACCCTTCCAAGTCACCTCAGGCCTCCCCCTTCTTTGTCAAGAAAAAGGATGGCAAACTTAGACCCTGTCAGGACTACCGTTATCTCAACGAACACACAGTCCGAGACGCCTACCCTCTTCCCCTCATCTCTGACCTCGTCGATAAGCTCAAAGGAGCTAAACATTTTACTAAGTTTGACGTACGATGGGGCTATAACAACGTCCACATCAAGGAGGTGACCAATGGAAGGCCGCTTTTATCACCCACAGAGGACTCTTTGAACCTACGGTTATGTTCTTTGGCATGACCAACTCTCCCCCCACCTTCCAATGATTCATGAACGACTCATTCCGTGACCTCATTGCAGAAGGATGGCTCATCATTTATATGGACGACCTCCTCATCTTCTCCGACAATGAAGTTGAACATGAGGAACGAACCAAAAAGGTCCTTCAACAGATGAAAGAACTCCAACTCCGTCTCAAGTTGGAAAAATGCACCTTCTCAGCCAAGGAAGTCGAATACCTTGGCATGATCATCAAACCTGGCGAAATTGCCATGGACCCTGTCAAACTCGCTGGCATTGCAGAATGGCCAATGCCCACCTGCGTCAAAGACGTCCGCTCCTTCCTAGGGTTCGCCAACTTCTACCGCCGCTTTGTTCCCCACTACTCAGACATCGCCCGCCCCCTCCTCAACCTCACCAAAAAGAATCAACCATGGGCCTGGTCCACCCCATGCCAAGACGCGTTTGATCAGCTCAAACGATGCTTCACCTCAGAACCTGTTCTCAGAATGCCTGATCTTTCCCAACCCTTCGCCATTGCCACTGACACCTCCAAGCACACCTCCAGAGGCGTACTCCTCCAACACGACTCAAACAGCGAATGGCACCCCTGCGCCTACATTTCCCAAACGATCAGATCTGCCGAATGTAATTATGATATCTATGACAGAGAACTCCTCGCCGTCATAAGAGCCCTTGCCACCTGGCGCCACTACCTCCTAGGCGCCATTACCCCAGTTCAGGTCTTCACCGACCACCAAAACCTCACCTATTTCCACCAACCTCAGAAACTCAACCGTTGCCAAGTGCGATGGCTCCTTGACCTTTCCAAATTCAACCTCAAGTTCACCCACGTCCCCAGTGCTCAATTAGGCGCACCTGATGCTCTTTCACACCACCCCAATCATTTCCCTACCACGGACACCGATAACGAAGACATCACCCTCCTCCCCCCCGAGCTCTTTGTTAATCTAATCGACACTGAGCTGGTCGCTAAGATCGCTCAATCCTCTGAATCTGACCTCCTCATCCTTCAATCCCTTCACTCCCTCCCCGGTGAAGTCCCCACCAAATTCCGCTCCCGCCTCTCTGATTGGCAGTTTGACACCGGTATCCTCACATACCAAGGACGCGTCTACATCCCGGACTCATCTGATCTTCGCTGATCCATCGTTCAACAACACCATGACCACACCACCGCCAGCCACCCTGGCTATCTTAAAACTCGGCAACTTGTCACCTCTGAATTCTGGTGGCCAGGACTCGCCACCTATGTCCACAAATACATCGAAGGCTGTGCAGTATGCCAGCAAAACAAAACAAACACACACCCCACACACCCCCCTCTATCTCCCATCTCCTCCTCCGCTACCCGCCCATTCCAACAGATCTCATGCGATCTAATCACCGACTTACCCCTTTCAGATGGCTTCAATACCCTTTTGGTCGTGGTCGACCATGGGCTTACTAAGGGGGTAATTCTATGCCCTACAAAGAAAACCATTAATGCTTCAGGTGTTGCCGCTCTCTTCCTCACCAAAGTTTACTCCCACTTTGGCCTCTATGATAAAATTATCTCTAATCGAGGCCCACAGTTCACCTCTGCCTTCGCCAAAGAGCTCAGCAGAATACTGGGCTACAAGCTCACCCTCTCTACCACCTACCACCCCCAAATTGATGGTGAAACTGAACAGGTAAACCAAGAAATCGAAACCTATCTCCGGATCTTCTGTGGTGCCAATCCCTCCTCATGGGCGCAATTCATTCCCCTAGCCGAGTTCACCCATAATCACCACCCTCACTCTGTAACCGGCAATTCCCCGTTCTATCTCATGATGGGATACGAACCCCGCTTTCTGTAGTACGCAGTAGGACTCAGTGAACTGGTGGTAAACAGTCACTGTGATATTACCTGTAGTACGCAGTAGGACTACAGGATATCAGTAAGAGTAGTCTAAGTAGAATAGTAACTTACCTCAGTGAACTGGTGGTAAACAGTCACTGAGGTGTTCGAGAACGAGGAAACATTGTCTATGGTCCGATGCGAGATTATGTAATACGTATAGCCACTAACCGTTTGAACTCGACATAACTCCTATACTCCCCCTCAAACGGAAGGGTGTAGTCCAAGTTCGGAGGCAAAGTGCTTTGCCTTCCCACTGGGGAGAGCTTTGGTAAGGGTATCTGCAACCATACTATTAGTGGGGCAATAGAGAAAACAAATTTGGCCTCGCTCGACAGAGAAACAAATAAAATGGTATCGTATGTCAATGTGTTTCATACATGCATGAAAACTGCTATCTTGTGTAAGCGCAATGGCTGCCTGGTTGTCGCCATAGAGGATGGTTGGGTATTCAAGTGGGCGGAATATTTTGCCAATGAGACATCGGAGCCATATGGCCTCCTTCACGGCATGAGTGGCTGCTACATACTCTGATTCGGCAGTGGACAGAGTGATGAGCTCTTGCTTCTTTGAACCCCAGAGGATTGCTCCCCCATTGATGAGGAATGCGAACCCTGTGATAGCATGACAATGCTCTTGCGAAGCGCCATCTGCGTCCACGTAGCCAACGAGGCCTTGGGTCTGGGTTCCAAAGGTAAGCGTCCAGTCTCTGGTGCCGATGAGGTAACGGTAAATCCGTTTGACGGCTTCCCAGTGAGCCCAGCCTGGGTTCGCATTGAATTGGCATACATACGATGTTGCGAACGCTATGTCTGGCCGTGTACCCATGGCAAGGTAGATTAGAGACCCTGTAGCTTCACAGTAGCGAATATTTCGCATCTTGGCAATTTCGCTGGTGGTCCGAGGGCACTGGGTTTCCGATAATGGGACGTTGGGGTCGAGAGGGACTGAGACCAGTTTCGCATCAGTGAGATTGAATTTGGCAAGTATTGCACTGATGTACGGTTCCTGGGAGAGCGAGATGGTCCGCGCAGCACGATCTCGGGTGATTTTCATCCCCAACAGCCAGTTGATGGGTCCGAGATCCGTAATGCAAAAGCACGACCCTATTTCAGCCTTGAAGGCCTTAATAAGTTCCTTTGAGCTCCCTGTGATCGTACAGTCATCAACATGTGATGCTAGGATTAAGATATGCGCGCCGACGAGCGCGACAAATATTCCCCAGTCAGCTTCCATCTGTCTGAATCCCAATTCACCAAGTTCTCTTGAAAGACGCTGGTACCACTTAAGTGCGCCCTGTTTCAAACCGTAGAGTGCAACGCACAGTTTAGCAACAAGGTTGTGTCCGTGTTTGTCAAAGCTGGGTGGGAGCTCCATGTAGATGATTTCATCGTCGTCGAGCTTCCCGTTGAGAAAGGCACTGTGGAAGTCGAAAACGTTGATGTCCCAGTCTTGGCGGGCTGCGATGGCGAGGATAAGACGGATTGAAGCAAGGCGTGCAATGGGTGCATAAGTGTCATCGTAGTCGATGCCGTGTTGCTGTGTGAAGCCGCGCACAACTAGGTGGGCCTTGTACTTATCGACTTCGCCGGCTGCATTCTTCTTTATCTTGAAGACCCATTTGCAGCTCACAATGTTTGTGTTTGTCGGCCGTTTGACTACGTCCCAGGTGTGTGCATCGTCAAGACTTTTTAGTTCTGCATTGATCACCTCTTCCCACTTCGTCCAATCTGGCCGTCTCTTCGCTTCCTCTATCGTCATTGGTTCTAAGGCTTCAACCTCGGCGCTGTGAGTGAGCATGGCATAGGCCGCGTCATCGCCGTCAAATTCCCATATGCCGGCGGCAGTGGCCTTATCAATGGTATCGCCGCTATCCCCGTGCTTCCCACTCTGACTCCCTTCTTTCTCTTCTTTGTCAGCCTCTCGTCCTCCGTTCCCACTTGTGATGGCTCGGATACCTCGTGGCAGTGGTGGAGCAGCATTGCGCCCATCGTAAGTGCCCATGCCGCTGCATAGCGCTTGCAGGTACGGCGATTCTGTACGCTGATGATTCGATCGCTGCAGTACGGGCTGTGGGGCAGGTATCTCGAAGTTGGTACCGAGGTGATCGTTCTGAGGCTGTTCAGGTTGAACAGGAGTTGGGGTTGCAGGTACGTCGTCGTTGATATCGTTCTGAGCGCTTGGCTTATTGCTATTTTCCTGCTCCCCCTTGTTCAGGACAGTAGCTTGGATGTGGCTGACCCCAACGCTCCCACTGCATTGGAACATCACATTCCGCTCGATCAACATGATGCGGCAGTCGGCAAAGTAGATACGGTGAGTGCCACTGTCTTGGTCATAGCCCATCCAATAACCTTCACGTGCTCAAACATCTAGCTTCGAGCCGCTTGTGTCGTGTACCCAGCACGGTGTGCCCCAAGCTGGTAAGTTGGCAATGGAGGGCTTCTTGCCATTCAGCATCTCGTAAGGTGTTTTTCCATCGAGTGCCCGCGTTGCTGACCTATTCTTCACCCAGACAACATGCATAATGGCCTCGCCCCATAGGAATTTTGGGAGGCCGCTCACATGAAGAATTGTGCATACCTGTTCGACCAGTGTACAGTTAAGATGTTCCGCGACACCGTTATGCTGCGGAGTATCATGGGTGGTGAGTTTGCGCTCAGTACCTTGAGTCTTCAGGTGACGAGTGAATTCGATGCTAAGGTACTCCCCCCCATGATCGGAACGCAGGCGTTTGATACCGGTTCCACGCTGATTGTGTACCCATGCTTCATATTGGCAGTAGGCGTCGAAGGTGTCTGATTTGGCCGGCAAAAGGTAAAGATGCGTGTATCAGGTGTGATCATCGGTGAATGTGCAATAATAGGCTTTCTTTGAAGATGTTAATGTCGGAGAAGGGCCCCATAGATCAGTATGTATTTCGTCGCCAAAGTTTTCGCAACATTTCGGTTCATGGATTTTCCCGATAGGTTTCCATGTGGCCTTTCCATATTCGCACACTTCGCACTGACCCATGGTTGCCTGGTCCAGGTGAAGTGCCACACCGGTCACCATGCCTTTCGTGAGCATGTCGCGAATTGTCCCTGCGCCAATGTGAGACAAACGGGCATGAAGTTCTTCCATGGTGAGTACTTCTTCAGCGTGAGCAGCACCTGCAAATGGTGCGGAGTATTGATTTCGGGTACGATATAGGCCGTTTGCTAGTAGGACTTCCCCTAGGAGATATTTTTGTGGATCGAAGATGTGACAGGAATTATCATGGAATAGTGCAGCATACCCAGCCTTTGTGAGTTGGCTGATAGAAATGAGGGTAATCTTCATTGACGGTGCATAAAGGATGTTTTTCAACAGGATTCGCGATACTGCTTTTCCATTTGGTAGGTGGACGTAGAGATTTCCTTTTCCGATAGCATTGAACGTGCGGTTATCTGCCGAACGGATAGGTTTAGGCGGGATTGTCTCGAAATCTATGAAACGTTCACACACAGGTGACATGTGCTGTGAAGCTCCACTATCATAGAGTTCTGTGATGTCGGATGCGGGTGGAGTGCTATCATGTATGAGGGATGCATAGCTCAGGGTTAACTCGGATGTGGAGAGCTCGGTGGCTGCAAGCCATACGCCATCAGGTTCGTTCGTCTCTGCGGTGTTTGCCTTTGCTGATGACTTTCCCTTGTCTTTTGACTTCTTTCCCTGTGGTTTCCAGGTCTTCGGGGCCTGTCCTTCCTTTCCGCCACCCTCTTCCCAACAATCCTTGTCCTGGTGACCAGTCTTGCCACAATTTGTGCACTCACCAGTATAACGTTTCTTTCCTTTCCTTTTGTTCATGTCTGCAGAAAGTGCTACGTCATCAGCTGACTTCGTTTTGGCTTTAGATTCCTGCAGGAGCATGCGATTGTACTCCTGGATAACGTGGTCGAAGAGTTGGTCTGCCAAGGTTTGCATATTGTGGAAAGATAAGTTGTTGGAGATGGTGGCAATCAAGATGTTATATAAGCGGGGTAGGGAAGCTAGGACCGTGTTGGAGAGGTCCACATCGGAAATGGGATGTCCGATGCTAGCAAGTTGTCCGCACAGCGCAATGACTTTATCAATATGGGCGCATGCGTCACCACCTTCTTTGAGTTTCAGCTCGACTAATTGTTGACGTAGTTCGATGCCAATGGTGAAGGAACGGTTTTCGAACAGAGCCTTGAGGGTATCATAATACTCCTGTGCTGTGTCCTTGGATGAGACTCGAGCATACAATGGTTCAAGTAGCGAAGACCCGATGGTATGGCAGACCATGGCATCCTCTGTATGCCACGTCTTCATGTCCTTTTCATATTTCTCAACTTCCTCCTTTTCATCCGGGGTGGTTGGTATCCACGCAGGTGACTTGCCGAGTTTTGGGTCTACTGGTTGTGGCTTTGTGCCATCAAGGTAGCCATCAAGGTCTCAGGTCCTGAGTGCCATCCGAAGTTGGGCCTTCCATGAGACCCAGTCTTTCCCAGTGGAGTCAAGCTTAGGGAGTTTGAGGTCGTCTGACTTGTAGGACATGTTGATAACACAGGTGAGGGTTTTACTTCTGTCTACTTAGGCTTTTGAGCCAGGGCTCATAACCTGTAGCACGCAGTAGGACTACAGGATATCAGTAAGAGTAGTCTAAGTAGAATAGTAACTTACCTCAGTGAACTGGTGGTAAACAGTCACTGAGGTGTTCGAGAACGAGGAAACATTGTCTATGATCCGATGCGAGATTATGTAATATGTATAGCCACTAACCGTTTGAACTCGACATAACTCCTACAGACTTATGCTGCTATCTCAATGCTGAACTCCCTGAACGATTTGTAGAAAGAGCCCGTTTCGTTTACACCATCAACTGTATCAAACAATGCAGATCCCGCTTTGCCAACCCTCAGCTCATGGCCATGGTATGAAAGATCACCACCTCCACCCTCCTTGCTCAGGAAGCAGCCTTCTCCAAACTGAAACCCACTCTCCCCCCGCAATACTCTGAATACGCATCTGTTTTCACTGACGATGCCAATACCCCACTTCCCCCATCACGACCTTACGACCGTGTGATCAATCTCACAGACTCCTTTGTCCCTAAGATAGGGAAACTCTACCCCCTCTCCCCGGATGAGCATCAGGCCACAGACAACTTCATTGATGAATGTTACGTGTAGCATTGTGAACAAGGAGATCTGGAATGTCGGAGGTCGCCGAGGTTCAACTCTGGTATGCAGACAACAGGTCGGTCGTCAGGTTGAAGGTATTCGAGGGAGGTTCGCTAGGAATTGCATAGGAACTCACAGAGCACTTCTGTAGCGTGCAGCAGCTGTTACGATTCACTCTTTTTCCTCACTTGTTACGCTTGTCCTCATGTACTACTTAGCTGACCACAGTGACGCATTGGACGCTCTTTCCCTTCGGCCGGTTACTACTATACCCATTTCCCTTATCCTCCAATAGCCATTTGCACGCTAACCGGCCTATTCCCATTCACTCCACTTATCTCTTATCTTAGACGCTTTGTCATGAATGTTCCATCACGTTCCATGACCTTCCTTCTCCGCTTATGTCATCCCTTCTCCCTCTCTGTATATAAACCACCTCTTCCTGTACTTTTATCTCTCACACTTGTCTTTCTTGTATTTCCACCTGAATCCAAGCGCCCCCTTGCCTTACCTCCTTAGCCGTGCTAAGGTCCTACACTCTAAGTCTTAGGTCATCTTCTGATTGACCTCTGTGTTGCTTCGACCGTCGTCGTTGCGCAACACCACTTCGCCCCTCGACACCTCAACACCCCTTGAGGTCACCCGACTCCCTGCGTATTGCAACAGTCACCCGTTGCTAGGAGATCCCTAGGACACTTTGCCCCTCGTCCTCCCTTGTCCTCACTTGGTCCTCAGGTCCTTCAAGACTACGTTAGTCCCTACCCCGGGCCTATCATAACAGCGGCTAGTAGAAGTCTGGAAGGTGGTTCAAGACACAACACTAGATTGCGCAGATCAAGAATGGGGACTAGAGTACAGGCAGCAGAGATATAAGTACTAGACTGTACGTAAGCAATAGAAGTCCATGGAATCGGATGGAACTACTATGGATTGGCCAATATGTATGAGTCAATGGGAACGTAGTGGAAAGATGATGCCATTGTGAGAGAAACGGCGGAGGAGAGAGGCTGTCCATAGAACATACTGGAAGGTCAAGAATAAAGTCCAGGGCCTGGTCTGGTAGGATCTGAAGGAATGGCATCAGGCCAGAAAGCGGGATATAGGAGCTGCTGGGTTAGTGATACTATGAAAAGGTAGTGTTCCCAACATGGGTCAGGATTGGAATAAGCAAAGGAGAAAAGAAAGATGGAGTGATGTAGCAATATGACCGTAACAATGAACACCTCAAATTCAGAAAAATCCACCCCTCCAAATCATCCCAAGCCTCTCCCTTCTTCTTTATCAAGAAGAAGGATGGCAAACTTAGACCCTGCCAAGACTATCATTATCTCAATGAACACACAATCCAAGATGCCTACCCCCTCCCCCTCATCTCTAACCTCATCAACAAGCTCAAAGGGGCTAAACACTTCTCTAAGTTCGACGTATGATGGGGCTACAACAATGTCCGCATCAAAGAAGGCAACCAATGAAAGGCCGCCTTCATCACACACTGAGGACTCTTTGAACCAACAGTCATGTTCTTCAGCATGACCAACTCCCCCCCCACCTTCCAGCATTTCATGAACGACTCATTCCATGACCTCATTGCAGAAGGGTGGCTCATCATCTACATGGACGACCTCTGTTATGGTTGTACTGTTGCGTTGTTCCATCTTTCTTTTCTCCTTCACTTATTCCAACCCTGACTCACATTGGGAGCACTACCTGTTTATTGTATCGCTGACCTGGCAGCTCCTCTATCCCACTTTCTGGCCTAATGCTGTTTCTTCAGATCCTACTGGACCAGGCCCTGGGCTTTATTCTTGATCATCTTGTACATTCTATTGACAGCCTCTCTCCTCCACCGCTTCTTTCACAACAGCATCATCTCTCCGCTGTTTTCCCACTGACTCATACATATTTACCAATCTGCAGTAGTTCTGTCCGATTCTACGGACTTCTGTTGCTTACATACAGTCCAGTACTTATACCGCTGCTGCCTGTATTCTAGTCTTTATTCTTGATCTGCACAATCTAGCGTTGTATCTTGAACCACCCCGGACTTCTATTAGCTGCTGTACGCTACTGAAGTACTCTGCGAGTTCCAAGGTGATTCCTTGCGAACCCCCTTTGTATACCTTCGACCCGACGACCGTTCTGTCATCCACCCCCTTGGATTGAACCTTGGCGACTTCTGACATTCCAAATCCTCTTTGCGACGCTACACGTAACAACCTCCTAATCTTCTCTGACAATGAAGCCAAACACAAGGAACGGACCAAGAAAGTCCTTCAATGAATGAAAGAGCTCCAACTTCGCCTCAAGTTGGAGAAATGCACCTTCTCAGCCAAGGAAGTCGAATACCTTGGCATGATCATTAAACCTGGCAAGATCACCATGGATCCCATCAAACTTGCCAGCATTGCAGAATGGCCCACTCCTGCCTGCATCAGAGATGTCCACTCCTTCCTGGGATTTGCCAACTTCTACCAGTGCTTTGTACCCCACTACTCCAACATCACCCACCCCCTTCTCGACCTTACCAAGAAAAACCAGTCCTGGGCCTGGTCCACTCCCTGTCAAAACACGTTTGACCAGCTCAAACAATATTTCATCTCTGAACCCGTCCTCAGAATGCCCAACCTCTCCCAACCTTTTGCCATTGCCACCAACGCCTCCAAACACACCTTAGGAGGCATACTCCTGCAACATGACTCCAATGGTGAATGGTACCCATGTGCCTATATCTCCCAGATGTTCAGATCGGCTGAACGTAACTATGATATTTACAACAGAGAACTCCTCGCTGTCATGCAAGCCCTCGCCACCTGGTGTCAATACCTCCTCGGCACCATCACCCTGGTTCAAGTTTTCACCGACCACCAGAACCTCACCTACTTCCGCCAACCCCAAAAACTCAACCGTTGACAAGCATGTTGGCTCCTTGACCTCTCCAAGTTTGACTTTAAATTCACCCACATTCCCGGCACCCAACTGGGTGCACCCGATGCCCTCTCCTGCCACCTGGATCACTTTCCCACCATTGACACTGAATGAAAATATCACCTTTCTACCCCCTGAACTCTTCATCAACCTTATTGACACTGAGCTAGTCGCCAAGATCGCTCAATCCTCTGAATCCGACCCCCTCATCCTCCAAGCCCTTCACTCTCTCCCTGGTGAAGTCCCTGCCAAGTTCTGCTCCCACCTCTCGGACTGGCATTTTGATGCCAGTATCCTGACATATCAAGGACGCGTTTACATCCCTGACTCCCCTGACCTCTGCCACTTTGTTGTCCAATAACATCATGATTACATCATAACTGGCCATCCCAGCTATCTTAAAACCTGGCAACTTGTTGCCAGTGAATTCTGGTGGCCTGGACTTGCCACATTCGTCTGAAAATATGTTGAAGGCTGCACAATATGCCAGCAAAACAAAGCCAACATGCACCCCACTCACTCCCTGCTATCTCCTATCTCCTCCTCTGCCACCCACCCCTTCCAACAGATCTCCTGCGATCTAATCACTGACCTTTTCCTTTCTGATGATTTCAATACCCTTTTGGTCATGGTCGACCATGGGCTTACTAAGGGGGTAATTCTATGCCCTACCAAGAAAACCATCGACGCTTCTGGTGTCGCCACTCTTTTCCTTGCTGAAGTCTATTCATGCTTTGGCCTCTATGATAAAATCATCTCTGACTGAGGCCCCCAATTCACCTCCACCTTCGCCAAAGAGCTTAGCAGGATACTGGGCTACAAACTCGCCCTCTCCACCACCTACCACCCTCAGACTGATGGCAAAACTGAACACGTAAACCAAGAGATCGAAACATACCTTTGAATCTTCTGTGGTGCCAACCCGTCCTCATGGGCACAATTCATTCCCCTTGCTGAGTTCACCCATAATCACCGCCCTCACTCCATAACCAGCAACTCCCCATTTTATCTCATAATGGGATATGAACCCCATTCTCTACCCACAATTATCTCAGAAACCAATCTTCCAGCAGTTGAAGACTGCCTCCACACACTTATTGCTGCACATAACGAGGCACTGGCTGCCCACGAACTCACCCGCCAAACCATGAAAGCTCAGAATTTCCGCAGCTTCACTCCCTTCGCTAAAGGGGACAAAGTCTGGCTTGAGGCCAGAAACCTCAAATGGTCCATTGTGAACCCCAAATTCACTCCTAAACATGAAGATCCCTTCACAATCACCACCATCTTATCCCCCATCACATATCAACTCTGACTCCCACTAATGTGGAAAATCCACAATGTGTTTCACACTTCCCTGTTATTGCCCTAATGTAAAAACAACGTGCATAGCCAGAACTTCCCTCAACCACCTCTGGAATTAATAGAAGGCAAGGAACACTTCAAAATAGAATGCATCATATGACATTGAGGCCACCCATCGGCATGCCACTACCTGATCTGTTGGAAAGGATACTCCGCAGAAGAAGACTCCTGGCTCCCTGAAATGGAACTTCAATCAGCCCTCAAAATCCTCATGGCCTATAAGAAATCCCACCATTCCGCATTTCCCCCCCAAATGCAAATAAACCACCCATCCATAACTCCCCTGCACCATCACCAACATGACTGCCCCACCCGCCTACTCCTCCACTGCTGACCTCACTAATATCACCATCCCCATCTTCAGTCATCACCTGGCCGACACATCTGAGGACAACAACATCCTCCTCTCCCTCATGCTCTCTGACCCTGGTTACGCCCTCCACCTTGACTAAGTCCTGGACACCAACTCCCCTCTTGACCGGCTGGTCTGTGTTACAGTTTTTCCCTTTTTCCTCGCTGCTTCCTGTTTTCTCCATTTTCCTGACACACTACCTACCTTTCTCCCTTGCGAAGATCCCCCCCTGCTCCTCTATTTTGCCCTCAAGTATGTATCTCTTTGTCATCACCTTGTTCCTACAACTTCGCTGTCACCCTAATGTTACCCCCCCGGGTAACATACTACTTGGCTTTGCCCTGCCACACAGCACTTATACCTTAAGCATACTTACTCACTTCCGTTAGTTCCCTTCACTACTCTGTTATAGCTCTTGTACTTGCTCCTGTACTTAGCTATGGTCAATTCGCAATCTAGTGTTGTTTCTTGAACCACCTCCCTGGACTTCTACTAGCTGCTGCATGCTATTGAAGTGCTCTGTGTGTTCCAAGGCAATTCCTTGAGAACCCCCTTCATTTACCTTCAACCTGATGACTGACTTGTCGTCCATATACCTAGTGTTGAACCTTGGCGACTCCCAACGTTCCAGATCTTCCCTGTTTGCAATGCTACATGTAATAGTCTGTGCTCACAGCCACACCCTGGCAATTGAAGCCTTCCTTGATTACACCCTCTCCTTACACAAAGAAACCCCCACCCCCAACATGGCCCTAGCTGTAACCATTGCCCACACCAACTTAGTGTAGCTCAAGAACCACATTGTAGCTGCAATGAACCAACTATCCATGATAGACCTGTGTAGGGACATCAACCAAGTACTCCAAGCTCGCTCCTTTGCTGCCATCACCCTCCCCCCACCTCCCAGCATTCCCCTCCCTGTACGCCCACCTTGCCCCAACACTCTGTACCCCACTACCCCCTCTGCATCATCCGGACCTCTTACTAAGGCCGAGCTGGCCACCTGTCAAGCCACTGACCCCCACCCTTGCCCCACCCCAGAACTCCTGGAACTCATGCGCACTCATGTGCACTTAGAATGACCCCATCCTTCCCTGCTCCCATGCCCACTTTGAAGACACCTGCTTCATATGCCACTGCTACTCCTCATCCTTGTTCTCCTCCAACTGTTGTTCCCACCACACGTCCCTTGGTTCTACACTCCCAGTTCACCCTGAACCATCTGACACCAGAGCCACCATCACCCCATTTACTTTCCTCCTGGAAAGAGGATTGACCTCTGCCAAAATCCATAGGCTGCTAGATCAACGACCTCCCACCCCTCCCTTTGCTCCCCCACCTGCGGAAGACCTTGAAGACGATACAACAGACCCCATCTCAGATTATGGCAACTATCATGACTTTCACAATGCAGAAGCCTGCGCAAACATGTGTGAATCTCCTGGAGGACATGGCCTTGATGATTTCTAGTAGTCCTTGTAGCTACTTTGGACATAACCAGGGGGTAATGTTACGATTCGCCCCTTTCCTCCTCTTATTCCCACAAATACTATTCCTTTTTCCTCTACAATGACATCTTCCCACTCATCAGCCAACATTACTCACCACTTACTAGTCATTGTTTTCTTCCATCCAATAGTGTTTCCTTCTCTTCGCTTAGTCATATTTCTTCGATGTTGTTCCACAATGTTCTTTTCCTATCTCAATGATAGTTTCCTTTCCTGTTCTTGGTTCGTGCGCACTTCCTTTTTCTTAAATACCAGTTGCACACACATGTATCCTCTAAGCTATTTCTCCTTGACAATACATCAAGCAGATCACCTACTTCAAGTCCATCTCGTCATTCGCCTAGCTGCTCTCCTTGACAACCACTTCCTCTTAGTACCTACAATTCTCTCTTCAACTCTAGTCAGGCCTATGCCTCTAGATCCCCTTCTTGCATCCAGTCAAGCTTACGCTTCTGGCCACAACATCTCGTTCGTCAAGGCTACACTCGCCCTTACTCAGGTCAAGCATAACAGTAGGACCCATTCTTGATCTTTGCAATCTAGTGTTGTTTCTTGAAACACCCCTGGACTTCTATTAGCCTCTGTGTGCTATCAAGTTGCTCTGTGTGTTCTAGGGCCTTTCCCCTATGAACCCCTTCATATACCTTTGTAATGTCAACTGTCCCTGTTGACATTACCTTTGGATTGAACCTTGGCCTTCCCCAACATTCCAAATCTTGTTTGCAACACTATGCATAATAGATGGCATCAGAAAACCAAGTCTGTGAAAACTCTGCTTGCCAGCACATAATTCTGCAAGGATCTCCATACTATCTGATAGTATCATTCAACCCCAGCAGCCCTGTACATAACTTTTGTAACACCTGCTTCAGAGAATGCCTCAAATGCCCCAGAACTGCAGTATGTCAAACAAATATGTCTCATATTGTACAAAAGCTAGGATCCTACTAATTAGATTTTCCCTTACCTAGATCATGCACCTGATTCTCAAGGCATTCAAGTGGCTGTGAGGGCATCACAGTCTAAATGTGAATCTACCTTATGTCTTTGATATTAAACTTTAACTAAATGGATGCATAGCAATGGTCAACCTGCTGCCTATGGTCCTGATCCTTCCTGAATATGGTGCAGGTGGTTCTTACATCAGCATGCCACCTCCTATGCCACCTCCAGTGATATAGCTGAATTTACAACAATGCTTCCTCCCTGTTAATGTGTTATGATCACCCTATTTTACCTATTTTTTACTATTTTTCCTGGCCTTTTACATGCCCTATTGTATTTTCTATGCAATATCTACACTTATCCTAACTGCTAACCTCTAATCTGGACTTAGCCAACACTAGTCAAAACAAGTCATTGAGGCAACATGCAGCAATGCAAGGCTGTGCAAATACCTGTGCTAAAGCAGTGTCAGACCAGCCCCTAAGGCAGTGCTTGGCTGTACCTGAGCAGCACATGGCTGTGCAAACCTTACCAACCTCAAGGCCACTGCATGTCACAGATAAGCACCTTGTGGTAATCCTCATGGCTGACTCATCAGTCCCAATATAGAAGGTGAGTATGAAGCACAAGTCAAAACTAGTCAACACAACTTAGAAATACTGGGACTATGCAACAGATACCACCCTAGTTCTTGTGGTTCTATTAGATGCATGAGTACTCCTCATATTCACTGAGACAAGATATCATAGATGTAGCATACACAAATGTAAATACTAGAAAGTGTATATAAAGGCCAAGGGCAAGCACTAGGAATTTTCCCCAGTCTTGTTCTCTTGGAGATTTCCTAGCTCAACTAGCATCTTTAGTACTAGGCTTACTACTTGCTTTGGTAAGTGATTGGTCCTAGCAGGCTAGTTATTTCATAATGCCTGTTAACCTGCCACAAACCACCAGAGTGGTACTGGTTCTAATGTGCATGCACCAGCTGCCTGGGCTACCACTAGCTCTGCAACCTTATTCAGACCTAGCCACCCATTTCCTACTCACAGTCTGTCTGACTACAATAAGAACCACATATCTTATACAACTGAGCTCCAGCACTGGTCAGGTATTGCACACAGTACTTTGCCTGGACCAAAGACCATTTCATTGAGTATCATAGCTTATTATGAGGGTGGTATGAGAAGAGGACATTTAAATGGAACACCATTTGGAATGAGTGATGTTACTGCTATCCAAGTACAAGGCATTGACTATGTGGATATTGTAGAATATTGTCAAGGGAAAGAGAGGAGTCAACATATGCTCCACTGCTGGTGAGCTAGCAGCAGAAGCTCTCCAAATGGTGGTTCCCTTGATTTACACATTCTGCCCTGACTTTCACTGATGTACTGCCAAGTTCATGATTTGTGGTAACTTCTGGATGGACCTTACCAACCACATCAAGATGCCTAAAATCCAGTCTGGGTATTTTTACTGTGACTGCCTGCATTACAAGGGGAAAGGATTTGTTTTCAAAACTCACCAATTTCCTATGTATTGTTACGTTTTGTCTCTTTTCCCCTATGTTGTCTCCTTTTACTGCTATATTCCTCTTCACAGACACTTCCTCCAACTTCTTTGGGCACATATTTCATCTCAATAAGCTCACTATTACTCTAACTTTTTCATATACCATTGCTCGTACTTCAACTCACGTTTACCTACACGGAAAAGACACTCTTGACAACATTGTATAATAGTACTTAGTCCTTACCATAGTCACTTGTATTCCCTTGCCTTTTTCTCCTATATTTCCACCTGAATCCAAGCACCCCCTTTGCTTTCAATCCTTAGCCATGCTAGGGCTGTTACAATAGACCCGGGTAGGGGCTAACATAGTCTCGAGAGACCTGAAGGGAAGGGCAAGAGCAAGAGGTGAAGGATGAAGTGTCCTAGGGACTTCCTAGCAACGGACGACTGTTGCGATACGCAGGGAGTCAGGGGACCTCGAGGGAGTTGAGGCAACGAGGGAACAAAGGGGTGTTGCACAATGACGACAGTTGAAGCAACACAGAGACCAATCAAGAGATGGTCTAAGACTCAATGAAGACGAGACCTCAGCATGGCCAAGGGGCAGGGCGAAGAGGCATTTGGATTCAGATGGAAGTATGAGAAAGACAAGCATGAGAAATAAAAGTACAGGAATGGTGGGTTTATATATGAAGGGGAAAAGGTGATGACATAAGCTGAGAGGGAAGGTCATAGAACATGATGGAATGTTTATGACAAAGCATCTATGATAAGGGATGAGCGGGGTGAATGGAAAGAGGCCAGTTAGCATGCAAATGGCGATTGGAAGATAAGGGGTATGGGTATCGTAGTAACCGGCCGAAGGGAAAGAGCGTCCAATGTATTGCTGTGATGAGCTAAGTAGTACAGAGAGAGACAAGTGTAACAAGGAGAGAAAAGAATGAATCGTAACAAGGGCCTTGTCTCTCTAAGTTTTAGGTCTTCTTCTGATAGATCTCTGTGTTGCTTTGACCATCATTGTTGCACAACACCCCTTGTCTTTCAAACCCTTGGCATCCCCTTGGATTATCTAGTTGCTTTGTGCATCACAACTGATTCTCCACCACTAGGAAAGCCCTAGGGTCCCAGTTCCCCTTAGCCCACACTCCTCACTTCTCGTACCTAAACTTCAGGACCATTAGGACTATGATAGTTCCTACCCAGGCCCTATCATGACATAAGACAAGTGTCTGCTCTTTGTGGCTATCACTGTATAGTCCACCATTTCTCATCTATTCTTAAACTTTGATCGTTGGAGAATCCCTCTGTGATATCCCTCTGACCACTCTAAACTAGCTGCCTCGGAATCCTCTCCCACCCTGTTGACATCCTCTGACAAAGAACTCCCCACCCAGGAGGAACAAACTCTTACACATGAGCTCTCTCAGAACCTTGTGTTGAATCGCTCGTACTGTACTTACATAATCTGTTACTTTACTGGTAGTACAGCTGTACCGTAGCTTTCCTCCATCCACTATCACGAATAACCTGTCACCGCCCCTCTACGGCTGATCACCCATCAACGGCTCCGGTGCCTGACTTTTCAACATAGCGAACCAGGCCTCGTGCTATCGGGATCTTACAAATCGATAGCCGCACGATGGGCTGTGTGAGCATGCTGTTGACCGATGGGCTGTGTCACAGGCGCTGCATTCTCATCTGTCGACCAACGGGCCATGTCACAGGCGCTGTGTTCTCATCTGTCGACTAACGGGCCGTGTCGCAGACCGTTCTCTTCTCTGTCTCTGGGCTGAAGCGCTGACCAACGGGCTGTGTCGCGCACAGCATATACCCATCTTCTGTGTCTTGGCATGTAAGCGCATACATCCAACCTGCATACACTCACGTTTTTCACGTGTCCGTCCCCTCCCTCCTCTTTTTCAATCGTTTTTCACCCTCATTATAACCATGTCATCATCTATCCTCAACATCACTGTGATGCCGCGCCTCAGTGAGATGAACTACCTCACCTGGCATGTCTGTATGTGCGTGCTACTCATCTGTTCCGATCTCTGGGGCATTGTATCGGGCAAGGAAACTGCGCCTGACCCAAAGACAGCCACCACATCCGCAGTCGACACATTCACGTTACGCCAACTCAAAGCTGCTGCCGAGATCGCGCTGTACGTTGACGACAGCCAGATCATCCACGTTCAAGGTGATGACCCAAAGGTCATCTGGGACACGCTCGCTAGCGTTCACCGTGCTCGTGGTCTCTCCACCCAGCTTGCTGCTATGCGCAGGTTCTTGCGTATGGAAAAATGCGCTGACCAATCCGTCACGTCGTGGATCGGCAATGTCAAGACTCAAGCACATCTCATGAAAGACATCAGAATAGCGCTACCGGATCTTCTTGTCATTGTCGTTCTCACATCTGGCCTCCCTCCCGACTACGACTCTGTTGTCGTCGCTCTCGACACTGTCAAACCCACCAAGCTCACTCTCGAACTCACTATCTCTCGCCTGCTCAACAAAGAAGAGCGCCACCTCAGCCACAAGCAGTTTGACGAGTACAAGTCGTCACTTATCATGGGCAGATCTGACAGCTCTGACGCCGCCTTCGTCGCTCATTCCCATGCTAATATTACGTGCTTTCGATGCAACAAGAAAGGACACTACGCTAAAGATTGTCCGGAGGAGAAGGAACGCGCTGCTCTCGCTGATGACTCACCCGATGTTGCATGGTGATTTTCTTATTCTTTTATTCTGTGTGTTCAGACTCGTTTATGCTTCTGGGGGTGCACTTTTTATCCCACTCTGTTTATTTTGTTCGCTCGGACTCTCTCGCGATTCAGGGGGTGTGTTGGATTGAATCGCTCATACTGTACTTACATAATCTGTTACTTTACTGGTAGTACAGCTGTACCGTAGCTTTCCTCCGTCCGCTATCACAAATAACCCATCACTGCCCCTCTACAGCTGATCATCCATCGACAGCTCTGGCGCCTGACTTTTCAACACCTTGCCCACAGTCTAGATCATTTGAACCTACCCCGCCCCCCTACTCTGCTGTCACCTACACCCACCACCCAGACTAGTAACCTGTTCCAACTCTTCATCCAACCACCCTCGCCTGCCATGTCCTTTGTTAAACCCATATCTTGGCACCCCATCCCACTTTGATGGAGACTTTGCTACTGCCACCCAGTGGCTCCAATTTGTCCAGTTCTATCTGGAAGTCAATAAGGCTGTCTATGACACTGACACTAAAATGGTTGCCTTCACCCTGTCCTACATGACTAAGGGCTCTGCCCTCATCTGGGCCACCACCTTTCACCAAAACTGTATCACTGGTGCTACTGTCACTTTCAGTACCTTCTTTAACTATGTCAAAGCATTTAATGCCACACCAACCCTTTTTATCAGAATTACCAATCCCTTACCCCGTCCAGCTGCTCCCAACCCGAAAAAAATTCTAATGCCATGAATGTCAATGTGGTGTGTGTTGCTAAACTCACTCCAGAAGAATGTAAACACTGCATTGAGAAGAACCTCTGCTTCTGATGTTGCGAGACAGGACACTCTAGCTCAACCTGCCCCATGTTCACCTCACCCACCAAACCTGTGGCCAAAACATAAGTTTTAGAAGTTGAAGAAGACCTTCTGGAACTCAAGGATGATAATAATAAAGATATTGTTCACCAAATCTCTTTCACTACCCTCTCTTTGGGTTTTTAAAGCAGGAGCCTTGATTGACACAAGTACCTCCTTCCCATAAGCGTAACTCTATATTGATATCCCTAGCCATGAAGTCAATGCAAATCTGTTACGGTCATATTGTTGTGTTGCTCAGTCTTTCTTTTCTCTTTTGCCTATTCTGATCCTGACTCATGTTGGGAACATTACCTTTTCATAGTATCGCTGACCCGGCAGCTTCTATATCCCACTTTCTGGCCTGATGCTGTTCCTTTGAATCCTACTGGACCAGGCCCCGGACTTTATTCTTGACCTTCCAGTATGTTCTATGGACAGCTTCTCTCCTCTGCCACTTCTTTCACAACGGCATCATCTTTCCACTACATTCCTGCTGACTCATATGTATTGGCCAATCTGCAGTAGTTCCATCCAATTCTATGGACTTCTATCGCTTACGTACAGTCTAGTACTTATACCACCACTGCCTGTACTCTAGACCCCCATTCTTGATTTGTGCAATCTAGCATTGTGTCTTGAACCAACCCCCAGACTTCTCTTAGCCGCTGCATGCTACTGAAGTGCTCTGTGAGTTCCTAGGCGATTCCTAGTGAACCTCCCTCGTATATCTTCAACCTGACAGCTGACCTGCCGTCCACACACCTCAGTTGAACCTCAGCGACTCCTGACGTTCCAGATCTTCCTGTTCGCAATGCTACACGTAACAAAATCCCTGTTCAACTCATAGAACCTTTGCATATACTTAAAATCATTGACACCTGTGCCCTGATCAACTCAGGTGCTGACATCAACTGCCTAGATTGGCAATTCATTCATAAACATCATCTCCCAACCACTCATTTGGACAAACCCCTTCCCATCCACAATATGGACAGGACAGTCAATCATTCCAGTGGAATCAAATTCACCACCTCCCTCTTTGTTAACATGGAAGGCCTAGTTCATTGAATGCTCTTCCATGTAATCTCTTGTGGATTGAACAACATCATCCTCAGTTCCCCCTGGCTCCACACCACATCCTCCATTATTGACTGGTCTAATCAGACCCTCTCCATCCCCAAATCCACTAACCAGTTGAAGGACCTCTATCTCTTCCACACTGCAGATCTTTGCAATCATGACTCCCACTTTGTTCCACCTGTGGCACCACCACGACATGTCAATGTCACTACTACCGCTGACACCAGACTCTTCAAGTACCTGGATTATGAAACCCAAGACCATTACTACACCAAGACTAACAATGCATGCATCATAAACCAGATTATCCAAGGGGACTTCCAGTATATTTCAAATACCACTGTAGCCTGTCTCACTACTGCTACTAAGCTTGCTATTGCAGCTGAAAAAGCTAAGCCCAAAGCCACCCTACTGCCTGAATATGCCCAGTTCACCAATGTATTCGCCAAAGAGACTGCCGACCACCTTCCACCATTTCATTCCTATGACCACACCATAAACCTTGATGAAACCTCTGTCCCAAAGATTGGGAAACTCTACCCCTTAACCCCTGATGAACACAAAGCTACTGAAGATTTCCTCCAAGAAAACCTGGACACTGGCAAGATCAGCCTGTCTAACTTGCCCCAAGCCTTGCCATTTTTCTTTGTCAAAAAGAAGAATGGGAAATTCTGTCCCTGTTAGGATTACCACTATGTGAACCAGCACACTATCTGCAATGCCTACCCCTTATCTCTCATTTCTGACCTGGTAGACAAACTCAAAGACACCAAGGTCTTCACCAAGTTCAACATTCATTGGGGATACAACAATGTCTGTATCAAGGATGGTGACCAGTGGAAAGCCACCTTTATCACTCACAAAGGCCTCTACAAACCTAACATCATGTTCTTCAGCCTGACCAACTCTCCACCCACTTTTTAACAATTCATGAATAACTCTTTCTGTGACATAATTGCTGAAGGCTGGCTTGTCATCTACATGAATGATCTTTTAATCTTCTCTCCAGATGCCAAGATCCACGAGGAATGTACCAAACACATCCTCCAATGTATGCAGGAACTTAATCTGCATTTGAAACTTGAAAAATGCCAGTTTGCCATTGAAGAAGTCAAATATCTTGGCATGATTGTCAAGCCCAGTCTCATTGCTATGGATCCTGTTAAGCTCAACAGTATTGCATCCTGGCCCACCCCATCCACAGTCAAGGAGACCTGCTTGTTCCTTGGCTTTGCTAATTTCTACTGTTGATTTATCCCCGACTACTCTATGATCACTCATCCCCTCATTGACTTGACCAAGAAAAATGCCTCTTGGAAATGGCCTTCCATCTGTGAGGCATCATTCAATACCCTCAAGTGCCTCTTCCTCTCCCAACCTGTCCTTTATCTACCAGACATCACTTGTCCTTTTGCCATTGCCACTGATGTCTCCAAGTTTGCTTCTAGAGCCATCCTCCTTCAGACTGATGCCAAAAGTGATTGGCACCCCTGCTCATATCTCTCCCAGTTGTTCACCCAGGCTGAATGCAACTACGACATCTATGACTGAGAGCTTCTTGTGGTTATACATGCCCTCAAATCCTGGTGACACTACCTCCATGGTTCCCCTTTCCCTGTATAGGTTTTCATAGATCACAAGAACTTAACCTATTTCTGAAAACCCCAGGAACTTAACCAATGCCAGGCATATTGGCTCCTAGACCTTGCTGACTTTGATCTTAAAATGATCCATGTTCCTGGCAAACTCCTCAGTGCACTGGATGCACTTTCCCACTGCCCTGATCTTTTACCACCTGATGATGATAACTCAGGTGTCACCTTGCTTCCACCCTCACTCTTTGTCAACCTTATTGATGCCACTGTGGCACACTATATCCAGTTGTTCTCAAAGGATGACCCCATTGTCCTTCAAGCACTTCAGGCCATTGATGGCCACATTCCTCCTGCCTTCTGCTCCTGTCTAGCCAACTGGCAACTACATGATGGAGTTCTCCTCTATTGCAACCACATCTACGTTCCCCCCAATGACTCCCTTCACCAGTTCATTTTCCAACACTGTCATGACCATGAAACCACTGGCAACCCTGGGTATCTCAAGACCTGTCAGCTTGTTGCTGCTGAATTCTGGTGGCCTGGCCTTGCTTCTTATGTTTGTCACTACGTTGAAGGTTATGCTCAGTGCCAACAGGCAAAGACCAACACCCATTCTATGGTTCCCCTGGTCACTCCCATTAAATCCTCATGTACGCACCTCTTCCAACAGATTAGCTGTGACTTGATCACCAACCTCCCATCCTTGTCTTCCTTTGACTCTCTCCTGGTCATGGTTGACCACAGACTCACAAAGGGGGTAATTCTATGCTCCACCAAGAAAACTATCACAGCTGAGGGGGTCGCCTCTCTTTTTTTCCACAAAGTATACTTTCATTTCAGTCTTTATGATAAGATCATCTTGGACTGAGGCCCCCAATTCACCTCCTCCTTTGCCAAAGAGCTAGGTTATCTCTTGAATTATGACCTCTCCCTCTCCACCACCTATCACCCCCAAAGTGATGGAGAAACTGAACATATCAACCAAGAGGTTGAAATTTATCTCCACATCTTTTGTGGCAGCAACCCCATATCATGGGCCAACACAATCTCACACACTAAGTTTGCCCACAATCACTGCCCCCACTTTATTACCGGCAAATCACTGTTCTTCCTTATGATGGGCTTTGAACCCCATGCCCTGCCTTCTATCATTGCTGATTCCCCTCTACCTGCAGTCGAAGCCCATCTTAAGTCTGTCATATGCCGCTTTTTACAAGTCCAACTCCAGTCTCCGCTCCTCAACTCCACACCAACTCCGGTGTTATTTCCCCTATCCTTTGGTCACCTGACCCTCGGACCATTTCCGTTACTCATATGTATATCCTTGTTCTCACTTACTCCATTTGTACTAGTTCCGCCTCTTGTTCTCCTCTGGGAGCTGTGCAAAGCACAGCTCCAGTATTCCGGTACATCTCCTTTCTGTCTTACTCAGTCTCTAGTTCCATATTACCAATATTTCCAATATTCCAATAATAGTCCATTCCGGCTTAGAAATCCAGTGTAACTCCAGAGTATATAAATCCTGTAATATTCGTTGTAGATACTTCAGTTTGAATATCAATTTAACTACCTCCTGTCCTCCCACACTTGAGTCTCCAGACTCTCCTCTCTGACCTCTGACTCCAAGGACTGCGAGTACAAGGGTGCAACACATAAGTCCTGTGCCAAGAGTCCTCGCCCCTCTCTGACTCGCCCTGTACCTGTTAAACTTGGATCCTCCTGGGGGGAAGTCCGGAGTTTCGGAGTGTCGGAGGTACCAAGGGGTACGGGGCGAGTCGGAGAGGGGTGAGGACTCTTGGCGCAGGACTTATGTGTTGCGCCCTTGTACTCGCGGTCCTCGGAGTCGGAGGTCAGAGAGGAGAGTCTTAGAGACTCGAGTGCGGGAAGACAGGAGGTAGTTAAGTTGATATTCGAACTGAAGTATCTACAACGAATTTACAGGGTTTATATACTCCGGAGTTACACCGAATTGCTAAGCCGGAACGGAGTGTTACTGGAGTATTACAAATGTTAGTAATGCGGAACAAGGGGATGAGTAAGACGGGAACATAAACACCGGAGTACCGGAGCTGTGCGAAGCACAGGTCTATCGGAAGGAACAAGAAGCGAAACTAATACAAACGGAGTAAGTAGAACAAGGATATACAAAAGGGGAACAGAAATGGTCCGAGGGTCAGGTGACCAGAGGATAGGAGAAATCACACTGGAGTTGGTGTGGAGTTGAGGAGTGGAGACTGGAGTTGGACTTTGTAAAAAGCGGCATATGACAGTATCCCCCTCTTAGGCCTGAACCCCTGAAGGCCTTGTGGATAAAGTGCGCTTGGGACAATGCGGACTAAGCGGACTAAGCGGAATAAGCGGTCGGGTGCGGAGTCCGAAATTATACCCATATAAGTCCAACGTGGGGCGGACTTGCTTCTTAACTTCTAACCACTACCATCACCAACCAACCACGACATGTCCACCACTGCGACTACTCCATCCCTCGCCGACATCACGGAGTGGGACGACGCTCGGATCGCTGAGCACGAGGACGACAACGAGGAGATGGCCGACGCCAAGTACGCGGAGCGAAAGTGTCGAGCGAAGGCAAGAAGAGAGGAGGAGGCGAGGAAGAAGGAGGTGGAGGCGGAGGCGGCGAGGTTGGCGGAGGAGGCGGCGAGAGAGGCGGCAGAGGAAGTGGCGCGGAGAGCAGCGCTGGCGGAGGAGTCCGCGAAGTTGTGGGTAAGTACCAACCATTCTGAGGTGAGCAGGGCTAACATAGTGTAGGCCCAAGAGGTGACGGTGCAGCAGCGTCATCACGACAAGGGGAAGGCGGTGGTGAGGAAGCCACTGCTGGTGTGCTGGAGGTGCGAGACGCACGGACTCGACTGTGAGGTCGGGTCGGGTAAGTTGTCGTCCTGTGTGGCGTGCCAGGAGGCGAAGGCGAAGTGCGAGAGGCCGGGGGAGGAGAAGCCGGAGCGGAAGAGGGTAAAGGGGACGGAGGATGACAGAGAAAGGAGGAAGAAAAAGAAGAGAGGGTCGGATGAGGAGGAGGCACTGGAGGCGGGGCCGAGCAGCGGAGGGAACGCGGTCGCGGCGGGGTTGCACGCGATCGCGGAGGCGATCCATGGGCTTCGCCAGTCGATCGACGACCAGAACGAACGACTGCGGAGGCAGGCGAACGCGCTGGCGCGCTTCGTCGAGATGACCGAGGAGCGGCTGTTCCCGGAACGGGAGGAGGTGTGGGAGGTCATGGAGAAGAGGCTGGCGAAGGAAGCGGCGGAGGAGTTGGAGGTGCTCAGTGACTCCAGGGCGGACCTGGCGGAGGTATAGGACTTAGTAGTGTAGATTTCCTTTCTTTTCTTTGAATCAAGTATTTGGCGCGAACCATGGAGTGGGAATGGAGTGAATCAAGTGGAGTGTGGACCGGGCTTGTCCGGATAGCAGGAGTGGTAGTCCCGGACAAGGTCGGCGGCATGTTCAAGTTCCGTGGCTAAGAGCCACGAGGTCTCTTCGTCGGTGCCTTCGTATCCGGACCAGCGGACTAAGTACAGGAGCTTGCAGTTGCGTCTTCGACGGTCGATCTTCGAGTCGAGCACTTCTGCTATCTCGTATTCTAGTTCGCCTTCAACCTCGACCAGAGGCGGCGGAGGTTGAGTCCGGTTCGGAATGGTGTTAGGAACGGCAGGTTCAAGTTGAGAGACGTGGAATACGGGGTGGACGGACTTCATGGAGTCGGGAAGGCGAAGGGTAAAGGAATACGTGCCGGCCTTGGCAATGATAGGGTACGGATCAAGGTTCTTTTCCGACAACTTTTTGGAGGGGCGTGTCGAGTGGAAATACTTAGCTTTCACGAAGACCTGGTCGCCAACTTGGAAGTCTGGTGCCGGAGATCATTTGGCATCGGCCGGACCTTGGTAGCGGACTTGCGCAGCAGCTATCTCTTCGCGAAGGTACTCCTGGAGGGAATCGAGGTCTGCAGTATACTCCATAGCCCTCGAGGAAGTGAGGTCCTTCTCCAGATGGACAGTGATGTTCGGGTGGTAACCCTTGTTGGTGAAGAACGGAGAAACGCTGGTTGTAGCGTTCGGAGTGTTGTTGTAAGAGAACTCCGCTAGTGGCAGGAGTTCGGACCAGTTGTCCTGTTGGTAGTTGCAATAAACTCGCAAATACTGTTCCAGGGTCTGGTTCATGCACTCGGTCTGTCCGTCGCCTTCAGGGTGATATCCGGAGGTGAAGTGGAGATGGATGTTTAGGGCCTTTCCTAAGGAGCGGAAGAAATGGGATACAAACTCAGTTCCTCGATCGGAGGTGACATGGGAAGGAACTCCGTGCTTGGAGAACATGTGGAGGAGGAACAACTTGGCCAGCTCCGGAGAGGTGATCTTGTCGTCGGTCAGAATGAATATACATTGCTTGGTGAGGCGGTTGACAACGACGAGGATAGCGGTGAAACCGGAGGAGGCAGGGAGTTGCTCGATGAAGTCCATGGAGATGGAGTTCCAGGGTTTTTCAGGGATGGGGAGTTGTTTCAGGAGTCCGTACGGCTTGTGTCTAGGGACCTTGGCGCGAGAGCAAGCTGTACACGACGAAACATACTCCTTGACAAATGTTCGGATTCTGGACCAGGTGTACTCTCTC
>JBBPTZ010000267.1:0-28816 GCA_038094315.1 Phylloporus cf. tubipes | reverse complement strand
CAAACGAGAAAAGGGGGAAGGAAGGGTAACAGAGGAGACCAACGACCCTTCGCGATTGCGAGAAAAAGACCGAGACAGTCCTCCGCCTGAGCGTGAGGTTGCGAGGGGACGGACGCCTGGGCCGCCCGGCCGCAAAAGAACTGGCGTACCACGGGGCAGGTCGCTCGGCGGTGGCAAATCATAATATTTACAGTAAAGACCTTGTAGTGCGATACCAACATTGTTTTAAACTAGCTTGTAGTTGCACCCGGGGCCAGTGGACTCGGAGTTGGGCTGAATCGATCCGCTCCATGCTCAGACACATTTGCACACTCCCATCTACAGCAGCATTGGCAACGATTACTTCCAAGATGGATCCTCGCAGCATACCGCGTATCAGTAGTACCGTACGAATCATTCTCAGGTTCTGGGTCAGATTTCCAACGCCAAGCACTGGTAGGAATTGGCGAACATTGTAAAAAGTGACAAAAAGCCGTGGCAAGGTTGCTATTTACTTATCGCAGGCGTTTGGCAACTAACTTGAATCCATAGACTATCTTATCGTCGATGTCCGCGACAGCGATTGGAAAGGAGGGAACATCAAAGGATCATACAATCTCCCTTCCTTGAAATTTCAGTCTGGAGTCGATGAGCTTGTGAAGAGGACCAAAGGTGTGCCAATGATAGTCTTCCACTGTAAATTCAGTCAGGAGCGGTGCGAATTCATTTAACTTCTGAAACCGAATCCCTGATCTACATGTGCTCTTGATGCAGCGGGCCGGTAGCTGCTGGGGTTAATTTTACGACGCGTTGACAAGTTCACCGTGATTAAAACATTGATTACAGCTTTACGACGCAAGACGGGTTCTTCAGGAGGTCGACGAATACAAGAATCAGCGCGTCTGTGTTCTCGAGGGAGGGTTCAATACGTTTGCCACAGCGTACAAGGTCGTCTCTTCACCCTAATGTTGCAGTCAAGTGCTCATTGATCTACCACAGGATGACCCTCGTCTAGTAGAAAATTGGGAAGAGAATGTAATTGTCTGGTGATACACAGACCAAGCTTGTTAGAGGTTGTTTCGTAGATCCTTTAGCACGGGGCTTGGCATTTAGCCCTCCTCAGAGATCCCATCTTTGGGTTCTTTCTGCTTAACGAATCGCTTGGGCATCTCTTCTACCACCCTCGCAAACCTCCGGCGCTCAGCCTCCAGGTTCTTTTGACAAACCGTCCTGGAATGAGTAAGACAGAGGCGATCTGCTTCGTTCGAGAAGACACATACCAGGTCCCGAGGGAAATGATCATGAAGGTCCCGACTGCCCAATTAGAGGCGACAAACGGACCTGTGGAATCGTCAGTGAAAAGGTGTACCACACAACCATGCCCTCTCCCTTACTGGCATTCATCGCCCGAATGAACCCGACGCCCGCCCCACTCGCAATCCCACTCAATAGACTATTCCGTGCACAAGGCATCTCTCCGAGTCGCTGGATGTCATCGACTACCGATACGCGCTAGCTTCGTAGGCAGTTCAAGTCACGACACCTTGCGCGCACGAAAGCAAAGCGCGAACCTTGAACGCGACCCACACGTCTTTCCAGTAGTCACCAGTGGTTTCTGTCTTGTAAACCGGCCGTTGTGAACTTTCAGAGGGGCCTCCGGTTTCTGGCTGTCGACTCGAGGTAGCATCACCGGATGCCATGGCGTGTCCCGTTTGGACGTGTAGTCGAAACCCGGACTCCTACACGTGACTCCCCGAGAGTCCGTAGTAATTGAACGAAACATCCACAATGCTTATTATCCAGGCTGTATACTATGACGGTATTTCGCGACATGAATGGGTTCTCCAGAGATATGAAAGTTGAGGGTACATCGACTCAAAATCGTTAGAACAATTGCGCGATAGGATCATAGAATTTCACGTCAAAGCTGGAGAGCAAATCACCACTAGTTTCCTACCCGTGATGATAACCACTATTTCTAACAGGATGCGTTCATGCAGGAATTAAGTCGGTTTCTCGAGGCGCACGCGCGCTTGGTCCATAGCACGATAGATATTTAATGACGCAATTTCAGGAAGACGGAACATCTCCAGAATACGAGGAACCGCCTCGCGACCAAGAATGATGGATTCAGATCTGGATGGCCCAGTTCCAGACGTGGCCTTTAATTCCTCGTCAGTGGTAAACGACGATGTCTTTTCTGAAGACCCTGATGCCAGGGAGGGTGGCGGAAGGTTGCGACATTTCCTCGATTCATATAGAGCATCGAGCTCTGGGCTTGGTTTTGGCTCGATCATGTCATGGTGTAGAAGAGAAGACAGATATTGCGAAGATCTATAAGCTGTGTCGCGGAAAATTAGGGAAGAAAGGTTGGTTAAACAGCACACAACAGGAAAAGGGCATGAAGCCAGCCAACCTCTATAGTGTGACCATGATCTCCAGACACAGAAGAAGAGTGGTAGATTAGGTATTATGGCTTATGCATAAGAGGAAAGGTGAGAAGAAACTGGTGATGCAGAAAAAATAGCACGTACGTATCAGTGCGATCGGAGCAGTGAGAGGAGCGATGAGCATCCATAAGTAAAACCCCCTTCGGTGCCGAGGACCACGACTCGCCAAGAGTGTCCGCAAGTGAGCAAGAGGTGGGTGTAGAACATAATCTACGCCGGCAGGGTATAAAGAAGGAGGGTAAATGAGTGGTATCTGAGGTTGCTGAGTTGGCTACTAAGTTGGAGAAGAGAAAACGTGCATACTTTTGGGTATGAATGCTTGACATTGGTGTTGGCTTGTTTACTGATCCCGGTCTGGGGAACAGTTGGTCCCAAGGATGGGTCGATATTTCTGAGCGCCAACTCCTCGAATTCCAGTCGATCAGCCAAGCGCTCGCCGAATTCATAAGTTCGTAGCTGCTTCTCGTGAATCGCGTTCTCGCAATATATGACAGGAACACGCCCACCTTCCAGCTTCCCTTTGGCGCCTTCCCGAGGCCAATCCAGAGGTCGGCAGCTTTGTCCGCCATATTCTTCAGCATTTTTTTGTGCCAAGGGAGCTCTTTACGTCCAGCACAAGGGGAAACCAGGTTGAAATCATAAAAAACCAGCATGGCATTGCGATGGGACGGCTTCAGTTTGGCGAGGGGAAGTGCTATGATGCGCATCGAGTTCACTGAAACCGGTCAAACAGCACGCGGTAGCAAATATTCCAGCTTTGGTTCGACAGTCATCACCACCATGAATTCGCCCGATCCTGGCTCGCCCATATCCACTGACACATCTGGATCACCACCCCCAGACGACTATCAGTTTTCGAATCGCGATCAGCAGCAAATCTTGAACGCTGCCGACGCCCGTTTGCTCAGCAACACCTCAACCACATTTTCAGCAGCATCTGGCCCCTCGAAGCGCCGTCTTCCAGGAGGCTCTTCCTCAGAAGGCCCTCAACGCAGAGACCCGAAATCCAGGAGACGAGAGGATGCTTTTAATCCCGCAAGTGGTTCAAGGAGAACAATCGAGGGGCAGGGTGGTCACATAGCCGGACGTTCTTCCGGTCTGGGTGGCAATGCTTCACGGTCAAGGAGTGATTATATTTCCCGTAGGGATAAAGAGGAGCTCATCGATATATCCTTGGTGGAGCTACTAAGGCAAGGTCAGTGACCATAGCTTTCTGGTCTATCAAGTTCTTCATTACTTGTTGGCTAGACTTTGGAGATCCGTTTCTGGACTCTAATTTGAAGCAACTCAGCTGATTGGCACTTGTACTAGTCACGACATCTCCTTGACCCAAATCGTGAGCACTCTCCACCCTAGTCTTTTTTTTTGGTTCACCTCATCTCCAGCCGCCTGCAATCAACCTCTGGGTGCATAATAAGAGTGCATCCAGTCGATATTTGTGACTTCAGTCGGTACCATAACGTCCGTCTGCTGTTGTACGCACTGCGAGGCACTTTTGCGATGAAAACTGTATACATATCCTCAACGTACGCGCCACCTTTTGCGGACAACCAGGCCCTCCTTTCCCGAATTATTGGGACGGCTGTGAGTGTACTTCTTGAGCGCTTGGATCCTCGACTCTGTGCGGTTGTCATCCACATGCCGAGTGCATGTTCCGTGTGAAGCAACGCATGCCCGAGCGCCTTGCACTTGGCCCCCCTGCTAATTATTGACCACCTTTGACACGGAACATTGTTATACTGCGCTTAAGCAACTGCATATTAGACCTCTTTCAAAGGGTAAGGACTCGGTAGATAATGGAGTTCCGTATCGATCGTAGTGTCGACGTGCGAACTTGACTCGGAACCGTGTCTTCCCACAAGCGACTGAGCTCCTCACACAAAGTCCCAGGAGCAGGCTACATGTTTCCTAGCGGGCTTCAGAAGGTCGTCGGAATGGCTCTCGCTCTGGGAGCGGCGTCCTATGGGGCTGGTCTCGCTCCGCTTTCCATGCCACTCTCCAGTACGTATCCGAGTCCAAGCAGACACTGGCATGGCTATAGGGAACCAGTCTAACAGACGAGTCGTAAGGAAAACAACTCTCCATGTTGTCCAACTTGGGTACTGGACTGCTCATCGGTACTGCCCTTGGGGTAATCCTGCCCGAGTAAGTGGTCAACCCTACTAGTGTGTTTTTAGCTGTCCGATCACGTTCAACGTTATCACAGGGGAATTGAAGAACTGGAGACCAGCGCCGACTGGGAACGGAGCTCGCGCTCCTTCAACATTGGACTCCCAATCCTGCTTGGGTTCGCTTTAATGTTTCTTTTGGAGGAATACGTGACATGTCATGGACATTCTTCGGTCTCTCAGCCTGAAGGACCGACTTTCGATGTTGACTTAGAGGAACGAGGTCGTTCCTCCAGTTCTGAGAACCCTCCCCAACGCGGCGGCGGCGTTCAACGAACCTATCCATTATCACTTGGTTTGATCATACATGCACTCGTCGATGGGTATGCATTAGGTATCTCCGCATCGAACGCGCGCTCCCCCAGCCTATCCCTTGTTGTATTTCTCGCGATTTTTATCCACAAAGGTACGACGTTTTGGTCCTGTCGTTCTAGCACCTGACTATACGTGGAATAGCACCGACTGCGCTTGCGCTGACCACCACACTTCTTGCAAACTCGCTCTCTGTGACGGATTGTAAAAAGCACCTATGTTGCTTTAGCCTTGCGACTCCTGTGAGCTCAATTTTAACGTATGGTCTCTACGCAATCCGCTCCGAGAGGAATTCCGTTGCTGGGTCGGGAAACGCGTTGCTATTCAGCGTAAGTCATTTAAAGGGTATCCGGAGACATGGCCTCATGTTATTTCAACCTTTCTGAAGGGAGGCACGTTTCTGTACGTGGCCTCGGTGGTACAGCCTGTATCAAGTCATGCATCTGAACCGCCATCAAGCAGGTTGGGGAAGATTATATTGCTCGTGGGGATGTTTTTTCCTGTTCTAGTTAGTAGGTTGGCGGTGCACGGACATTGAGAACAAATAGCGTAGTTGGCGAATGGTAAACTGTGTTGGCTGGTGACTACCTTGGGCGAACTCGAGGGAAGGTGTATTTTCGCGAGGCGAGGCCAGATTGGTTGGGGTTTATCTATCAGCTATGTCGTCGCCCGGAACAGACTCTGAAAGCGAGAGGGAGTCTACGCCCCCACCACTAAAGCGGGCTCGCCAGTCTGGCTCTCCAAGGACGACGGCGAGCTCTGGCGCCTCGAATGTCAAGAACAACGCTATCATCCTCCCAACCACTAGTTCTACTTCTACTACCTCGCCAATAATGGACAACCCGTCTAATTTACCCCCGCTCTCCGTCTCGATCCTAGGCGTTGAACCACTGGACGATTTCATCAGAGAGATTGCAGACTTTGTGCACCACATGGTCACGACCAGACCCAACATGGGTCCCGACGTCAAGGTGGAGGTGGAAGCCAAGCTTGGTGTCCTCAGGGACCGAACTACCGGAAAGAGGATATCCTTGCCAGTGTTGGTGGAAACGAGTGCGTATTTCACGCCACCATGGCCTCGCGTGACGCTCACCTGCTCTCCCTCAGTCCTAGTCCCAGACGGCGTCGACCTACGTTTCGAATCCAACATGTCGGCCGTCGGTATCTATATATTCGCAGTGACGCAGCCAAGTGAGCTCATGATGGATGTTCCAGACGCAACACAAGCATTTCAACTCGCTACTTAACGAACTACAACGTCGCTCTTCCGAGCCCTCGCACCCCGCATCTCCACTAGAGTATAAACACTTCAAGTTGGTAGACTCCTTTTACCCGCCGGAAAATCCCCGGGATCGTGACAAGATTCGTGTCACCCGTGAAGAAAAGAGTGGAATGGTCATCGAGGTCACAAAGAAGGTGAGATTGGGTGACCTGAACATATATTCGCCAAAGCGGGCAGCCGACTGGAGGGTCAGCGTCAGCTTGGAAGTCCCAGGTTTGTCGAGCTCCCAGCTCACGCTTCAACGCGCTCATAAAGTGCCTAGTGGCCCACCCCGTAGGGACGCCATCACTTACCAGAAGAAAGGACAGAATATGCTACTCGCACGAAGAATTTAATATTGATCTCACGCAGGTAGTATCTAATGCTGGTCCCAACAATCCGGTGAGTCCAACATTCTCACAACAGTCTACTTCTTACCTTCATTGGGTTGCCCCCCAGACTGAGACTCTACACGAACTGGAGGTGGAAATTGCACGGTCAGCATTACTGCTAGCAACGGCCTCGAAGCGAGGGGATCCAAACGTACCAGAGCATGAGCGGAATGCGTTCGATGAGCTGATTCGATCGTTCGTGAACAATGCTAGGATACTTGTCAAGAATGCTAGCGAAGGATGGCACTGAACACACTCTTCGGACAGTAGGTGTAGGCTTGCTCTTCTGTAGTTAAGTCGAATATACGCAATACAGGGTACCAAAGCATTATGGAGTATAGGGTACTGTGTGGCAGATAACAAAGCAGTCAAACACCAACGATCTCGACCAAGTCACCGTCCTCCAAATCAGCGTCGCCGATTTCCGCTTCAAAGTCCATCTTATCTCCATCGACCATCAAATGTGGAAAAGGAGACTTGTTTCCCGTCCTGGCCGTAGATGGAACGCGAGCATAGTTGTCGGGCAAGTCTGCTGCTTTGAGGAACGCCTTTACGATAGCACCGCAAGTAGTAGTCGGGCGAACAGTGAGAGGAAAGGTTTTGTCCTTGGTAGCCGCAGACCGGAGTACAAGTTTGATTGTATCTCCGCCAGTAGACTCGGCTTCCGACTCGACATCAGACTGTGGCACTGAGTTTGAGGATGATTTTGAGGAACAATCGTGGTGAGATGGCGATGGCAAACGGGTACTTTGCGCACGAATATACTCGGCAGTGTGTTTGTCACATGCTTCTATTTGTGCCGGTGAGCAATTTGCCATTGAGCAATCAGTAATGTGAACAAACCCATTTCTCCCTCCGCCCATATACGAAGACTGTGTGGGGTTCCTGAAGCAAAGACGCGTCTGTGTTGGTGGGTGATCACGAGTTGATCAGCCATAACCCCTGCTAGGTCCGCTACTCCATCAAACAACTCTCGAAACGTGTCATGCTGAGTCAATGTTGGATGGGTCGATAAGGAAATCACAAGCAAGGAAGGAGGCGTACGCGTTTCATTTTGAACTGCCAACACTGCTCTTGCGCCGAGGGGTTACGGGGATGTGGACGCCAGCGAACCTTGATACTGACGGCTTCGGGACCACCTGCGCGCTCCGGGTTGATACGGGCGTGTTTGACTTGATGCCTGACTGCCTCCGCAATCTTTGCAAGTTCTGGGTCCAAGTCGATTGTATCGGACGAATCATCCAGGGGGAAAGTAGGAGAGGGTGCACGAGGTTGAATCGCGAGAGCTTGCCTGAGATTGAAATATGAGCGAAAGCGATGCGTAGCAAACGGGGTAGAGACCTGACAAGGTACATTGCATTTGCGCGCTGGTGGGCGGGGAGTTCCGGGGGTGGAGTGATTGATTCAGAGCGGCTCCTGTCTCGTTTACGCTTATTGGGAGACGTGTTCTCTGAGTTGTTGTTGGGCGTATGATCAATGATCTGGATATCATTGTCCTCATTGTCCGAGGAGAGCCTGGACGGAACAACTCAGGAGATATGAAAAAGATGAAAGCGTCTTGGGGACCTTGTCACGCGCAAGGTACGATGTAGAGGGGCGGTCCCATCAAGAGAAAACCAGGTCACGTACAGTCTGGTAACATCTGTGCCCTGCCAGCGCGGGCGGTGACCTTGCTTGATCGGCCTCTTTTTCTTGCGTGGCTTAGAAGAGGACGTGCTATCTCGATCATCTACGTCCCAGTCGTCGTCAGAAATCGTGAACGGGATTGCTTCTGGTGGGAGATGAGCTTGATTAATTTGGCGCGAGAGAAAGGTGGCGCGTACTCGCAGCGGACTGTTCGAGCTGCCTCCAATGCTGGGCCGTCCTGCCCCTGTTTCTGCGAAAAAGATCGTCCTCGTCGTCGACGGCATTTGCGACGTCGGCTGCTGGTTGTCGCGACACCAAACGCGGCCGTGGTCGTGGTCGCGGTGGCGCCATTCTGACAACCACCGTGGGAATTTCAGGCTCCCACTTTGTCACACACTGCATCACGTCACGCCTTTCCCCCCAAATGTCGGACGAGGTCGTGTTCAAGAAATCCGCGTCGCGTCCAGCTCAGCGCGTGAGGGACGTCGACGAGCCGGACCAGCTCGCGCCTCGAACCAAGTCAAAGCCAAAGCGCGCACAAACAAAGACCCGGCTCAGCTTTGGCGTCGACGACGAGGTATCTCTGTTCCGAACCAGCCCAGATCCGCCCTGACGCACCGTCCGTTAGGAGCCCGCCTTTCAGATCAAGAAATCCAGCCTCAGTCGCAAGCTCACTCTCGGCTCACATCCAGTGTACGTCCAGTTCAACCTCGGCTCGTTTGCATGCTCACCCCGACTCGCAAGTTCGCTACCTCCAACGTTGGGTCAGGCTAATGGTGCTCCAGTCTATGACCAAGCTTACCTTTCAGAACTTCGAGCCAGCACGCACGCCACTCGTCCGCCCACCGGCAATGACACGACCATTGTTGAGAGCATACCAGACTGTGTAGACACCTCCCCCGCTGATATGGCCTCAGAGCCTGCGGAAACCGTCATCCATTCCCAATCAAGGATCACGGCTGCCAAGGAACGACGAGAACGTCTACGTGTCGGCACTGCAGAACAAGATTACATATCTTTGTCGGTCACAAAACGGGCCGACGTCCCTGAGGGCCCTCATCCCGAAAGTCGCTTGATGCGAGAAGAGGATGAAGTAGGCGAAGGCGAGGACGGTAGGTAAGGTCTTCCTCCGTGGCACTATTTCTTTCATCCGTATCCTTCAGAGTTTGCCGAATATACCAGCGCGCAAGAACGGATAGCGTTGGGGAAAAAGGCACGCAAGGTCGAGGCCTCGAGACGCAGAGACACCATCAAAGAGATGATTTCAGAAGTGTATGTACTTTCCTCACCCCCGTACTTTGGCTGACGGCACACATTAGCGTGGACGACGATGAAGAAACCCTCGAGTGGGAGAAAGAGCAACTCCGCAGAGGCGGCCATGACCGTTCAATGGCCCCTGCGCCGACCTCTGCCAAGCAAGTCTACAAGGCTGCCCAAAGTATACCTCTGATTCGCTCTGTTTCATACCTGCTTACGCCTGTCCAGTTCCGCCTGCATCAGACGTGCCTGCCCTTGGTCCAGCCATTGATCGATTTCAACGATCATTGGCCTCGGTATCCCATTCCCATGCTTCGAACACCAATTCAATCACATCCCTCGCGGAGCAACGTACCGAACTGGATACGCGAGAAGCGGAACTTCGTTCAATGATTGCTGCTGCGGAATCGAAGAGAGCCTGGTTTGCGGAATTCAAGGACTGGATCGAGAGTGTAGCGACTTTTCTAGATGAAAAGGTTGCATCATCTTTCCTGACATAGCGATGCTGACTCTTCACTTACAGTTCCCTCGGCTCGAAAAACTCGAAGCCGAGCATATCTCAATACTGAAAGAGCGAGCCGAGATGACGCGGCGGCGGCGGCTTGCCGATGACGAGGACGACCTCTCTCTGGTGTTTGGATCAATCCCTAAACTAGAATCGGACAAGGCCGATGATCTACGTCACGCGCCACCTACATTAGACCCTACCGCACTCCGCAGGGAGCGGCGCGAGGCCAGAGTGGCAAGGCGCACCCGCCGACATCCCGGAAGGGTGCCGTCAGATGCAGGCGGTCGCGAAGAAGGGTACTCGACTGACTCGTCACTGAACCAGTCCGACGCTCAAGATTACGAGGAGGCACTTGAAAGAATCGCTGCGGATGGTGAAGATGTTCTATCTGATGTCCGGTCCGTCGAATTCAAGAATCCGGGCCATGGCCTTGCAAAATGGTTTGGCGAATGGCGCGAACGTTACGCCGACAGTTATGTTGGCGCTTGGGGTGGTCTTGGACTCGTGGGAACTTGGGAGTTTTGGGTGCGACTGGAAATTTTGGGGTGGAATCCGTTCGAGGTATACTCCATCTTGCCCTTTCCATAACTTCTGACGCCTGTGTGACAGTCGCAGAGTAGTCTGGACCAGTTTACATGGTATTCATCTTTACATCAATATTCTCGTCCTCCACATCAATGTGAGGAGAGCGAAGGGCCGGAACTTGGTCCGGAGGGCGACATTATTTCGTCGATGATCTCCACTGTGGTCGCACCTCGTCTTTGCAAGATGCTCGAGGCAGGGGCATTTGACCCTTACTCTGTGAATAACGTCCGGAGAATGATCGATGTAGCCGAGCAGGTAGAAGCTTCGATTGGAACGGACAGTGGCAAATTTCAGGTGCTGTGCATTTTCATGGTATTGGATCACTGACATAGTATTGACTCATCTAGATGATTTTGAATTCCGTCCACACCATCTTTGACAGCACTACGTCAAATGCGAAGGATCTTTTGACACCGTTTGTAAAATTGAACCTTCCTCCCTTTGATCCGGAGGCGGCGCTCGCCCGACAGCGATTACTCTCGAGAGCCGTAAAGCTTTTAGAAAACATGTTACTGTGGCGCAAGTATGCTGGTGACAAACACGCTGTCGGCAAGGTTTGTGCACGGCTTGTGAACGACTGTGTCCTTCCGATCGCAGAGAGTGGTTGGGGGGTGGGGGGTGAACAGAAAGTCCGCCAGGTAAATCGTTGGGATTCTTTTTCACAAGTAATCTAATTTGTTGGTAGGTTTTAGCCATCCTGCCACAAGAATTGGTGAGCTCGATAAAACCGATGTTGTGACCGCATTCACGTAGATGTCGTAATTCATCTTTGTGCTCAAAATCTTTGTTTATACATGTCTCAGCCAGCGCGGTCACGCCGAGCCTCTTCAATTATGCCTAATCCGATGGTAATGCTACCGCCCACATTATCACCGCTGGCCGCTCGGGAGATGAATATGAAGCCTCATTGTCCACCCATGCTTAACTCTTTTCGCCTTGGGCTTTCCGCATGGCTGGTTCGTTCCGCTGTCAGACATCGTAATTTTTTCTTCCAGTCTCCATATAGAGCGTTTCACTACTTACGTCTGGTCATGACAACGTTCTTGTTGCTCGAAGCGCCCAATCAGCGTTTTTCATACATTGATTAAACTCTACGCGGTTGTCGGTGGGCAAACACTGGGTGGTGTGCCACTACTTCATGTCCTTTTCTTTCGTTTCTTTCTTGTTCCCCTGGAAAAGGCGGCCGCAATAGCACGCTCGACGTCGGCTCCGCGGATCTCGAGTTGCTCTTTACCGCGGGACTCCGGTGGGATTGTATGGGTATTTATTGTGCCCTGGCTCTCCAGGAAGTTCGCCGATCTTCGAAAGGGCGCACGGAACCTCCCGTTACCTCCGTCCAGTGTGTATGCCACATGTCGTGTCACCCACGTTCAATGAAATGTCATGAATAAGGTGGCTGAATGTTCCATCAGAACTTGTCCATGACCAGACGGTCGAGAAAGACCAAGTTTCGTTTACCATTTTAGGAAGGTGTGAATCCCCCATCGCAACCGCGCGATAGGAAGTCTCCAGGACTCCAACACGCGGCAGTGATGGTGGTGGTTATAGAGAGAGTAGCTCAGCGCGATGGAACGGCGGCAGACCTGAACACTCGGTCCGGTGTCGCGTAATTCTATTTCGCAAGCCCTGACGGATACGGCCATGGATGGCGTTTAGCATCACAATGTCACAATGTCACACTACCAGCGAGACGGTGATCTGATCCAAATGTGGACTTATATGACGTCAATTCCATGTTGCCGATTACGCTGCTGCAGGCGATTGCCGCGTTCACCGCCCATGATCAACTTGAAACCACGCCTTCGACTCTCGCCCTGGACCCTTTGCCAACTCGTTAATCGAATCTCACCGATTGGTGGGACCGTCCATTTACGGACTCGGTGTAATGCGTACCGGGGTTTCCCTCTATAAAAGATGCTGGAAGGTGTCTCATCTACCAGCTTGATCAGCCACCCTTCCCTCTTTTCACCCTTCCTTTTCATGTCTGAACTCGTCGAAAAGCCCATAACGCGTCTCTCTGAGACATCGAGCGCGTATGTCCGCCACCAAGACCCCAATGCAAAACACTTTGTTGGCTTTGCCGACTGTGAACACTGCACTCAGTGTCCCAACCGTTGGTCGAGGATCAGGTTGGCCAGGGTTCGAGACATCTTGACTGTCCTCACGCCTCCTACTCTAGGGCATTGATACGAGAGCCAGCTGCCGAATTTCTTGGAACTATGGTTCTGGTCATCTTTGGTTGTGGCGGCAACTGTCAAGTCGTTCTATCCACCAACCCCGCCGTCTCCGCTAGTCCTAAAGGGGTCAGTCCGCGGTAGTTACTCGTAATTCGTTCAACGCTGACATCTTGATCGTAGGATTTTCTCTCTCTCAACTTTGGTTGGGCTGTCGGTAGGAAATTTGACTGCTACAAAGGTAACGATATCTCAACGCACTCGACAGGTTTGGCCTTGGGCGTGTGGATATCCTGTGGGATTTCAGGTGGCCATATAAATCCGGCGGCACGTTCCGTTGTACTTACTATTTTACCTTGCATTCATCTCGTTTTCGCCAGGTCACTCTAGCCTTTGCATCTGTCCGCAACTTTCCCTGGAAAAAAGTCCCCTTCTACATTTTAGCGCAGCTCCTTGGAGGCATTTGTGGTGCTGGTATTGTTTACGCCAACTATTACGATGCGATCAACCTCTACGAAGGTGGATCGGGCATTCGTACCATCTCTGGAACCGGTGACCTGTTTGGGACCTATGCGGTGTGTTTTCTCAATCCCTAGTCGAAGACCTTGGTTAATCGTGATCAAAGGCTGGCTACATGAGCTCAGCCGCTTGCTTCTTTGCCGAGGTAAATTCTGTTTCGCACCATAATCTTACATGGCTTGACACACCTAGTTTTCGGGGTCTGCAATGCTGATCCTTATGATCTTTGCTGTGACGGACAAGCGGAATGTTCCGTCCCCACCAGCTCTCGTCCCTCTGGCTCTCTTCATCACTACCCTTGGCATTGGGCTCGCCCTTGGTATGCAAACAGGATATGCAATTAATCCTGCTCGCGACCTCGGTCCGCGCATTTTGACAGCCATGGTAGGCTATGGGGGCGAAGGTATGCACTTCGTACTTCGTAATGGCAGCGTTTTTCATCCCCTCCCCAGTCTTTAGCTTTAGGCATCAATATTGGATTTGGTGCCCACTACTTGGCCCTATCTTGGGCATGCAGATCACAGCCTTGGTCTACGATACCCTCATCTATACCGGCCCTGACAGCCTTGTCAACAAACCGTACGTATTTAGATCCACTGGTGCAAACCTCTCGTTGACAGTAGTCCTTTTTTCAGGAGCCTGGAGGCCGAAACAAGGCATATTGATGACTGCGTCCATCACAAAAACAGTGCCGTTTGATGGAATCTATCGATTCCTCGCATCTTTTTCCTCAATGCCTTTAACGCGAACTTGACGTTCTCTCATGATGTGCCGTATTTTTGTGATGCAACGTGCTGGATGTTGGGTACATTTTTTTCTCATGTCGTGTGGCTGGATCCATGCGCATGCCATCAGCGATGCTCTCTGTGGTTCTTGTTCGCTCACTGTTTCGTTGATACGACTTGCAACGAAATAGAATCTGACTTGATGTCACGATTACTGAGGGATCAGTCATTGGTAGGCTACGTCCTACATCAGCTTAATGCACATTGTGCAACGGCGGACCCCCCTCGTCTTTCCCCACAGGTACTGACAGACCTCAAAACCCCCGCATGGACTCGGATCAGGAGGCCGCTGATCGGCGAAAGGTTCTCGGCGATCTGCGAGTCCACCTTTTCGAGTTTCTCGACCTGTTTGCCGATTGGGGTTTAAGCGCTCATCGTGGCTCCCGAGATGACGATCGAGACACTCGCGTCCCGTACCGTAGTCGCGTTCCAGCTTTATTGCGTCCTGTGAAACGTCGGTTTGATCATGGCATGGTAGCGAGACCCTACTATCAGCGAAGCCAGTCAGCAGAGGTGATCCTCACGTCCCCGATTGTATTGAAAACACTGCGTCCGGCGTCACAGAATCTTGTGCCGGTGTCCGCCGCACACTGGTGAAACTCGAAGCAGAGGTATAAAGCGTCTTGCTAGCCCACGAAAGAGGTGCATTAGAACTACGACGATGTCCCACGAGGCGGTCGACAACTTGAAGCGGGAAGCGTCTCGCCCAGGAAGCACGTCCACCCATATCAAGCCTGAGAACCCCCACGTGTCTCCCCTGGACGAGTCTATTGCGCTGGGACCGAACACGTGGTCACGCATAAGGTGGAGCATCGAGCACGACGTGTCCGTATTCCGAGTGCATGGCTGACCAATGGGCGCACAGGTACACGTTACGAGAGCCATTTGCAGAGTTCCTCGGAACTTTGATACTGGTCCTGTTCGGGAACAGCGTGAATTGCCAAGTTTTCCTCTCGATGAACACGCACGTCGTGTCTACACCCAGGGGCGTGAGTAGTTTTTCGATGGCTGACGTGGAGGTTTCATATCGTTTTCAAGGACTTTCTCTCTCTCAATTTTGGCTGGGCAGTAGGCAAGTCATTCTGCACGTTTCATGCATCGGACCAATCATTTTTTTCCCTCATAGGTGTCGCATTCGGAGCATGGGTGTCCGCTGGAATATCAGGGGGACACATCAATCCTGCGGTAACGAGCTAATCAGCGACGTATCGATTTCATTCTGAACGTTGCTAGGTTACCATTGCGCTCGCCACCTTCCGAGGATTTCCCTGGAAAAAAGTTCCGGCCTACATCCTTTCGCAAATGGTGGGAGCTATTTGCGGCGCAGCGATCGCGTATGCGAATTACTTCCACGCGATCAACGTCGTGGAAGGTGGTCACGATAGGACCATCGCCAAGACGGGCAATTTATTTGCGGCCTACCCTGTGCGAGTCCCATCATGCATGAGCTTCGGAGATTGGAAGACTGATAGCTATCTCACCCCCTAGCTGAGCATCCTCCCACCGATATCGTGTTTCTTCGATGAGGTGCGTGTTCCTGTTCTAGGTGCGTTCGCAGAGATTAATGATGAGACAAGTTTATCGCTTCCGCTGTGCTCATGATCGGTTTACTCGCTTTGCTGGATAAGAGAAATGGACCCCCGCCTGCGGGTCTGCTGCCCTTGGCGTTATTCATCCTTGTCCTTGGCATTGGTGCCGCGATGGGAATGAACACGAGTTATGCAGTAAATCCGGCAAGAGACTTGGGTCCGCGGATCCTCACGGCGATGGCGGGGTATGGACTTGAAGGTAGGCAGTGTAGGCGGGGACTATGATTCGCGCTCAACTATAACCTTTTTCAGTGTTTAATTTTCGGAACCAGTATTGGCTATGGTGCCCCCTGCTTGGTCCCGTGCTGGGGGCACTGTTCGGCGCCTTGGCATACGATAGCTTGATCTATACGGGTGACGATAGCGTCATCAATAAACCGTGGGTGCGAATCCAACCCCTATGCGTGTGCTGACCACGAGGTCTACAGAAATGGGGTCTCCCAGGAGTTGCCTAGTGCGCAAACTCAGCAGTTGGAAAAGCACACCACCGGTGCATACAGTGCCTGACCTACCGTGACTGGGATCACGGGTGAATGTATAGTCGCTTCGAATAGTTTAAGGATATAAACATGAGCGAAAAGGCCGTGTTCTATGGAGATGACAGAGTCCCGTAAAGCAGAAGCACAGCGGACGGAACCGCCCGACCGCGGATGGCCTACCACTGTCGCGCCAACCGACCAGTCGCCCAAACAAGAGCACAAATACATATCGGAACCAAAACGATGCACACGACAATGTCCCATAACAGGCGCTTGCCAAATCGGCGGCGCTGAAGAAGTCGTTCCTTGCGCTGAAGAAGTGGATCACGAGACGGAGACGGCGAACGGTCAAGATTGGAAGGACGTGGTGAACCCGGCACCGCTGATGATGGTTCTTGAGGCATGACGATCGAAAGAGGGCGACGGAAGTAATGGATAGCGATGTGTGTCAGGGCTAAGGAACTCCCTAATGAATGGCCGCTATCTCCGAAGTAGGGGACATACCTGGTAGCAGAAACGTCCCCGAAACAGCCAAGAAGAGTGTGATGTCGTCGAGAATACATCCGATGGTCGGTGGGACTAGGCTGAGTGCGAAAATGACGAGCGTGATGACGGAAAGTGCGAGATCGGTACGGATGAACCGATTTGTCACTCCATGCAAGGGGAGTAAAGTTATTGAGACGACGACGAACGGAATGGAAAGTACGAGGGTAGCGATGCGAAAACCGAGCACGATGTTGTCGGATATGTCCTTTTGTGACGAGTCAGCCTGGGTTGGCTCGTCCATCAGTTGCGCTTACCGGAGCACGAGGTGACGCAGCGATAATTGCAACCGGCATCATGAGAAACGCGGCCAGCATGGCTGAGAACAAGTTCAATAGTTGAAACGATCTCATCTTTGCGTTCCTGGACGCAGGGGGGATTGCGGGAGCCCCCGAGATCAAGGAGGCAGACATGGGGACGGTCATGGAAGTGGTGCATGCAAATGTAAAACTACCTGTAGGACCCATGAGAAGATGCGCGTGGAAATCGATGTAGTACAGAACTGATTTCATTCCACAGTAGTCGGGAACCCGGACTTGGCCGCGCGAGCCTGTGCGTACCGTAGGCTGCGAGAAGCCACGCCACATAGGAAACCATGGAGAGACCGGTAGTGTACTTGATCGATTTGGAGGCGAGGGACCTGGGAAGAGAGAGTACAAATACCAGAATAGAGAGTAGGACCGAGACGTTGAGGCGTGAGCGCGACGGGACCAGGTCTGGGAGATCGAGGAGGAGGGCCGAGGCCACCGAATCTACCAGCGGAATCAGCAGGGACAGCCAAGATCACCAAGCAGACCGACCCCGGAGATACATGGCGGCCAACAAGAGCCTAAACGATGCGGTGACAAAGGTGACGGCGTAGCGTGCCAAGCCGCGTCTCGGATGGCGTCGTACAAGCAAGTGGACGAGAATGTCCTGGGTGGAAGACTTGCGCAGATAGCGAGCTAGTAGGAACCATATCTGGCGACAAAAGGCGGAAAGGGAGGCAGCGACGAGCAGTGCGACGAGGGAACGGGCGTTACTACCGGCACCCATATCGGAGGCATAAATGGCGCCAAGCCTGAGATAAGGAGACAAGAGGTAGAGAAGCACGACCGAGTTCGAAAGCGGGGGAAAGGAGGGCTGCTGTGAGACGGGGATTGGCTCTTCGTCATCGTCATCGTCTGTGGTGAGACTCGGGGGGTCGTCGGGGAGGAGGACGAGGTGTGACATTGGCGTGCGAAAGGGTTCAACATGGACGTCAACCACCGCACGCAGCGACGACGGCCGACGTTCGCAAAGGAATGGCAGCTGGCCGTCCTCAAGAAACTCCAGTCAGAGTCGGGCAATCCTACCGAACAGCAACGCACGGCGGCGGCCAAGGAAACTGGCCTGTGTGTGGACTCGCCTCGCTCGTCGTGCACGCTGATCGCCTCCTTGCACAGCGACGAAAAGTGGGTCAGAAACTGGTTCACGCGCCAGCGATCAAAGCTCGGGGGTCGCAATAGAAAGAGTCGACCGACGACCGACACTGAACCGTACCACGCGGCGACGGTCCCGACGTTCAAACTCAAGCTGTCGCCTCTCTCGTTACAGCAAAGCGTGTCTGCACCGACGTCTCTGAACAAGCGGGTCGCTACCTACTCGAGGGATCCGCTGTACAACCGATACCCCGACTTTTCTCAATTCTTTCGCCCCGACGTCCACGAGCGATTCCGCGCCCTAGACGATGGACCACCTTTCCCGGTCGCGTTCTCAACCAACTTTGCGTATCCGTTGGCCCTCGCATGGTACCCCTAGAATATCCTGTCTGAATTCGGTGATGTATCATACAAGAGATGAATGTATCATTCCCGAGCGATGGCCGAGCGTGTACTTGAGCAACTGCCTCCCAGATGCGGCCCAGAGACACAAGCCGTCTGTCTCTTGGACGATTTGGAGTGCTGCGATGCGATGCTCGAACGGACGGTCAAAGACGCTCTGCTGGCCCGGACAGAGGGGAGGACCACCCCTTGCGAGGGACCAGAGTCGAATTCTGTTGTCTTGACCTGCGGCAAATAGAAATTTCTCGTGGGGATCGGTTGCAAGAGGCTAACGAGAATGGTTAGACGACGGGCAGGACGCGGACGAGGGCTGACCAATCTGGTGGTGTACGAGTTGACGTTGCCAGTCCAAGTCAAGAGTGGGGTCCGAATGGGAAAACGTAAATCGAAAGTGGACATCTAAAGTTTGATTTGAGCGGGATCGCGGGATCGAGCAAGCATGCTACTTGCCCCACCGTCGAGAAAGCTAACGAGGAGTTGGTGGTCATGTATGAGCGTGAGTGCTGTAATTGACGTTGGGTGATGACGAAAGAGATGGTCGGGGGTGGATTTGTGGATGCGGGTGTCGAAGCGGAGGATGGCACCGTTGCGGAGGCCGGTGTAGACGAGGTTCTGTGGAGAGTGAGATCCAAAGGGGATAAGAAAAGGGGTCGAACGTCGCGTTGAGCGAGTGCAAAGACGTCGCTCTTGGTTGGAAGGCGTTGCAAGGAGGTGGACACGGCGATGTCGTCGATGAGGGCGGCCTGTCTGTTGGCACCTGGGACGCATGAGCAGGGTGAAGCGGACGAGGACAGAAGAGGGTACCGAGGACGAGACGAGCGTGGAGGAGATCTGCGGTCCAGATGTCGTGTACTGCGCGGCTGTCGATTCTGGACACGTGTGGGGACTGGTCTTGTGAAAAGGGTAGATAGAGGATCCTAGATTCTGGGCCAAAGGAGGTTGCGCTGGAGGACGTGAGTGAACGAAAGAAAGAAAGAAAGAGAGGGGGCGACGGACACGCATGCGGTGGCGGAGGTGGCGATGGCAGAGACCTGTCGAGTTGGGTGAGCCTGGTTGGACTCCCGGGAAAGGACGTGCCTCGGATGAGAGGTGAAAGTGGGGTTTCCATGCGTCGGACTCGGACGCGTAGAACCAGCCAGTCGAATCGCCGACAAAGCTCGCTGTTGGCGTGCGCTGAAATGCAGTGACGAGACCTTGGATGGGGAGCGAAAGGGGGTCGACGACGTCCGTGCGGGCTATCTGGACTGCCTGTCGTCGACTAGCAGGGTTGAGCGCAGGAAAGAGAAACGGAACGGACTGACTGCAAGAGGGCGTCTTTGCGTGCGGACGACAGCTGAGACATTCTTGACATTATACCACCATCATCCATGGACTCGTCGGAAGAGGACCCCCTCAGCTACTACTACTCACAATCCTTGACAGACTCGGACGACCCTCCTCCTCCAACCCGCCGCTGGTCGGTCTCGGACAACTCGGACGCAGACGGCATCACCGTCTATTACAGCCTCGACGGCAGCACCTCCTCTCCTTCCAGGACCGCAGGCGGCTCAGACGACGACGTTCCCTTGGCACAGCGCGTACCCACCGCCTTGTCCGCTCAAAAGTCAATTCGAAAGCAGCTGCGCGACGAGCGCCAGCTCCGAAAAATTCAGCGCGCCCGCACGTCTGCAGAACAACCCCCCGCACGATCGCGGAAACGCTCCGTCTCTGCTGCTCCCGCTCCCTCCCGTCCTTTTCTACCCACAGAAGCCTTTCCGGTGCAAGACTTGACGAGGAAACTCTTGTCCCTCCAGTCTTCCCGCACACTCACCCACGACACCCGCTTGCCCCCCCATAGCTCCACCGTCTCTCGTTCCTCGTCCCAGGGCAGGCACACAGACCAATCACTCCCACAACATGTATTGCCCAGACTTTCAGAAGTCTCAGAAAGATCTCTCAGGTCCATGCGCTCTTTCCACCGCCCTGGCGTACGCCATTCTGAAACCCATGCTCCACATGTCGACCTCCCTTCCGCTTCTCGCCTGGCTCGCAGTGCGACAGCTGCCACAAGTCGCACTCCACGCTCTAGTCGCGATCCGAGTTTCGACCAGCATCCAAAACCAGGTCGCGTTAGCGACGACGCTCGGAGGCCTTCTGTATCCCTCCCTCGCCCGTCCGTCGATGACGTCCCTCAACGAACTATCCAACGTCCCCCAGTCCCTCCCATCCCCTCCTCACCACCCCAACATGTTGCCAGGGGTCCTGTCGTCCAGCAGAGAATCTTCATCGGCGATATGCAGCGCTTCAACATGGTCGAGATCGTACCAGCCACAAACGCGAGAGACGTCATAGACACCCTCGCAAACCAAGGCTTGCTCGACACATCGCAGTCCTGGATGCTTTTCGAATTGGCCAATGATTATGGCATGGGTAAGCTCTTTTGTTTCGCCTTGTCAACACCCCTAATAGATTGTCGACGGCAGAACGGCCCATACGGGACTATGAACTTTTGGCCGACGTATCCGCCTCTTGGAACAAGGACAAGTTGCTGAATGCGTTCGTCGTCAAGCAGACACCCCTCGCCCAACTACTGAGTCGTTCTGTTAGTCCTTTTTCCCCCCTCCTTTGAAAAATGCTCATCGTTTCATTACAGGCTTTGCCTACCAGCTCTCCCACCTATCGCGGCTGGGTCGAATGGGAGAGCAAACGTGGAAAATGGACCAAGCGCTGGATGGAACTGCGCGAGCACGGCATATGGCTATCGAAGCGAGACACGGTAACGTTTGCCGTTGCGTCTCGGTCAACGTTGCTGATCCATGCTCTAGGGCAAGGACGACGTCTTTTTGTGCTCCCTGTCAAACTTTGATGCCTACTTTGTAACTCGCAGACACAAGTCACCAAAGGGGTTCGTCTTTGCCATCAAGTCTACTGACCATCTTTCCCTGTTTGAAAACGCCGCGGATTATCTACATGTATTTTCTTGCAACCCCAAGGACGGCGAAAAGTGGATGCAGGCCATCCTCGTCGCTCGTGTACGCACCTTAGCTCCCTTTTTTAAAAATGAAAAGCTCATCCGTCCTAGTCATACGTTCTTTACCAGGAACGCAACGTGCTTTTTGCCAAAGCGGGAGAGTCACTCTCCCAAGCGAAACCGCTTGCGCGTTCCCGAACCAGGAAACAGTCTGTATCCAGTCGTCCCGCACAACCTCTCGTCAATGTACCACCTCCCTTTAGTCAGGCAACTGCCGCAAACGTCGCTTTCGAGCCTGGTTCTCTCTTGGCTAAACGAGGAGACGCACAAGTGTAATTCGATCGTGGGCCTACTGTACTTTACAAAATGTTATAGAACAATGGTCAATCCGACGTAGTCTTTTGTTTCTTTTTAGCCGGCCCATCGTCATGGCCCTCCTTGATTTTAGGTTTCAGCTTGGGCTTCGGCCTCGGCCTTTCGTCTTCGTCCACGTCCATCGCTTCGTCGCCACCATCCTTTTTCGGTTTTGGTTTGGCTTTGGGCTTGGCTTTCTTCTTGGGCTCGCCTTCTGCGTCGCTTCCTTCCGCCTTGGCCTTTTTCTTGGTCAGTTTCTTCTTTCCATTCTTTGCCGACTTGGTCAACTCCCGGTCACCACTCGCGTCCGACGCCGTGACGCCTCCTTCAGAGTCAGAGTCGCTCTCGCTGGGTGATCCCTCGTCACTTGACGAGGCCTGGAAATCCTCGTCTAAACAAACGGCATCAGCAAGGGCCACACGTGCGCACAGTCCACCGACCTTCTTCGCTGTCGTCCTCATCTCCGCCAACGCGAGGCTTTGGCCGTTCGTCGCCGCTACTCGCAACACTTTGCATCTCCTCGTCCGAGTCCCCGCCGCCAGCAGCCATCATCAAATCCACGTCGGCAACCATCTCGTTTTTGATCTTGACCTTTTTGTCCTTGAGGAACGTCTCTACGGGCTCGTGCTCCTCTTTGTTGATCGAGGTAAAGGTGTATTCTGGTCCGCTCTTGGTGACAATCTTGAGGTCAAACGTACGCGCAGCACTGGCGCCCATACTTGCGCCCACTCGAGAAAAGACGCATTGGTGGATGTCGGAGAGCTCGACGAGCGTGGGTTGTTTGGACACGAAAAAGATGTACTTTTCGAGCATGAACAGGTCGCCTTGAACGGCCTTGAGATTGGCCTTGAGGCCAGGATGTCCGTCGCGGCTGCCGTGACGCTCAGAAAACGCAAAAAGATGCAGCAGAAACGCTGTACCTTTGGAAGGCGCCCGATCCAATGATTTTCTTCTTTGACAGCGCGCGAAAGACGCCTGACACGACCTCGAACGTGGGGTCTTCATAGTTCTTTTTCAGCCTATCGTATTTCACGATCTCCTCTCTAGCGTGGGGTCACTCGAAAAGCGACGATAATCAAACGGTCGAGAACGCACTCGGACATGTTGAGCTCGGCGGTCGTCTCTTCCTCTCGCGCGAATTGCATGACCAAATACTGATACCTCGTCTGACCTTGTCTGATCGGCGTGCTAAGACCAAGCTACTCATGGTTGGGATGTCGGGTCGAGAAAATGAGGGGTGCTCACGATGAAGAGGACGTGTTGATCGTCCTTGGGGAGCAGGAATAGTCTCGAGATACTTGAATAAAGAATCTTGTAGTCGTATGTTTTGCCACGGAGTCGTAGAAAGTCGAGGAACATGTCCACGTCGTAACGTCCACGCGGCGTGAGGACGAGCACCTCCTCGAAGCTCAAGACGAGATCACCAGACACTTGTCCGATCTCGGCCTTGTCTTTAATGGCGTCGTGGAAGGCTTGCGCTGCGCTGACCTCCTCGCCGTCCTCGTCTTCCGCATCCGACTTTTGCGAACCAGCGTCTGAACCACGGAGCTTCGTGTGCGTGCCGGGGACGTAGAAACGAATCTCGACCATTTCGTCCGGCGCATTTTTTGACGCCTTTTTACCGCTCGGCGCTGCGGACATGAATTCGAGGGATACTTCTGTCTTTCCGGCAATATTGGAATTGGCAACTTGCTTCAAAGGTAGCTCAAACGCGGTCTTGTTTGATACCAAGAAGGCCAGGTCTTGTCCTGAATACAAGTGAGAACTGGCCCCGGGGGTGCTGTGTAAGCCAACCTTGAATATCGGTGACGCCCCAGTTCCACCCTTTGAATGTGACATCCTTTGCCTCCAGTGTTACGCCAAAGTGCTGTTTGAGTATAGCTGCAAGCTTGTCGTGGTCCTGTTGCGGAACTGTTTGTTAGCTGTTCCGTTTGATGAAGGACGGCGTACCTCGCGCGCGAAACCATCAAAGGTTTCTCTCCGTCTGTCCTTGAGGCCAACTCTGAGCTGAAAGTTTCTTGCGACACGAAACCATTGGGCCCATTTGATCTCGTCTGCGGGTATCGCGGTCACGGCTTCGTTTTCCTCGCCTTTCCAGGCCATGCCGCTGCCTGCGAGGCGTAGTTCTGTGAATGGCCATGAGTCTGAAGATTGCTGCGCCAAGCGTGTGGTGCTCACTGCCGACCTCCGTCGACAAGCCGTGGTATATCTTGTCGAACTGGGTTGTGGCCATGATGGTGGTCGGTGTTGGACGCGTCGAGTTGCCGGATATGGGGATGTCTGCTATCCCCCGATACTTTCATGGACTCGACCCAGGAGCGCACGTTTTGCAAGTGGTATGTACATATTCCGCGACATACATCCTCAGCTCATCGTTTTTCAGGCTAAACACCAAACTCGAGGCGAATGGACACCCGCCCATGCGCTCGCTCGTACAGGACCTCTCTGATGGCGTGCGCCTGATCCAACTCATGGTCCGTATGGCCCTTGCATCATCCTTTGCTCATGCTCATCAAATCTCGAACAGGAGATCATGGGTAAACCTAGCTATCCCCTGCATCATCTCGTGGCTCATGTCATCCACAGGAGACACCTCACTCGGAAGGTACAACAGGAATCCGAGAATGCGCGTCCAGAAAGCAGAGAACGTGAACAAGGCGTTGGAATTTATCAGACAGAGGGGCATCAAACTGACAAACATTGGTCCTGAAGGTGCCGTCGTCTCGAACAAGATACGGCACAACTCAATTGAGGTTTGGATGCAGATATCATGGACGGAAATTTGAAGCTTATTTTGGGCATGATATGGACCCTGGTCTTGCGTTTCACAATCGCAGACATAAGGTGAGTGGCGTGCGGTACGCAGAGTAGTGATTGACGTTCTCTCCAAGTGCGGAGGGTCTCTCAGCCAAGGAGGGGCTCTTGCTCTGGTGCCAGCGGAAAACAGCACCGTATAGAGAAGTCGATGTCCAGGACTTTTCTGTCAGCTGGTCAGATGGACTTGCACTGCAAGTGTTCGTGTTTCCTTGTCTCTTTTCCATCTCATCCATCCTAGATGTGCCCTTATTCATTGCCATCGCCCGGACCTTTTAGATTATGACAAGCTGGACAAGGTAACGAGTTTGATATATCCTCGTTTTCCGCGCGTGACGTCGACACAGTTGGATCGACATGGAAATACACGACTAGCGTTCCAAGTCACTGCTGATCACCTTGGCATACCAGTCAGTCTTGTCTCGTCTTGATTTGGCACCATTTTAAAGGCATCTTTGTCAGCAACTGCTCGAGGTTGAAGATTTGTGTGACTCTGACCGCCCAGACGAACGTAGCGTCATGACTTATATTGCCAGTTATTTCCACGCTTTCTCCACGATGGGTCAGTTGTTTTGTTCTCGATGCTCTCACTATCCTTGAATCACCTATTCAGACCAGGCGGAGACTGTCTCTCGTCGCGTAGAGAAGTTTGCAGAACTTATGCAGTCGGTATGGACGAGCAAGAATGATTACGAACGCAGGGCTCGCAATGTTTGCCAAGTTTGGCTCGTCTCCTTTGTTTCGGTCTGACTGCCGCCCACAGTTACTTCGTGCACTGGCCGAAATACAGGAACAGTGGAACGCAAGTAGATTTACTGGCACGTATGCAGACGCCAAGGGACAATCCTCAGCTTTCACAACGTATAAACAAACGACGAAACGCACTTGGGTCACAGAACGACAAGACGTTACCACCCTCTTTGGCAACATTCAAACGAAACTTCGGACGTACGGATTAAGGGAATATGCCCCCCCTGCGGGACTCTCGCTTTCAGTTCGCAAAACAGTAACTTTTTCCATCCTGCGCTTACGCAAGATCCTAGGATATAGACGATGCGTGGAACGACTTGCTAGACTCTGAGGCAAAGCGTTCTCGCTCAATAAATGCACAGATACGACAGTATGTACACCACTGAGTGATTCGATGCGATCTCTTACGGCTGTTAGGATCAAGGAATTTCTCCGAAAACAGTTTGCTGATCTCGCTAATGACTTTTCGCAACGCCTACACGGCGTATCACTCGATTTGGCTAGCGTCGAGGGCCGATTAGAGGTTTGCCACGTCATTCCTTTGGTTTCTCTGCTTGATCAGGCTCTTTGTCTCCTTGAAGGAGCAACAACAGCAAGTGCGGAAGATTCAGCTTCGCGTTCCCGGCCTGGCCGATGCCCTTGGTTGTGTAGCAAAGGCCGAGAGCGACTGTATCGAAGCCAACATAGAAGAAAACGACTATACCGTGTTTACCTGGCAAGACCTCGACTTTGAACTCGAACTCGTCACTCAAGCCATTGCCAAGAAGATCTCATTCACTGACAATCAAGCGCGTGTTTTTGCTTCCGCTGTTTTCTTCGTCATGCTGACGGCAGTGCAGATTGTGTCAAGGAACATGACCAACTTGACACCCGCTCAGCTAGAACAATTCGAAAGCACGTTCCGGTATTTTGATAGAGATGAAACCAACACGCTCGTCCTGTCGGAATTCACTGCAGCTCTAGCGAGTCTCGGCCTCGTGTACACGGTGGGTGACATTTCGGCAATCAGGCGATGACATTCTGATCACAAAAGTAGGACGAGGATTTTGTTTACATCTACGATCAACTCGTCCAAGACTATGGCGCAGTGACCTTTGAAGCTTTCATCAATCTCTTGGTATGCACTCTTGGTTCTCCCAAGCTCGCGCGCGCCGACAATGGTTGACTCGTAGGTGGATATTACGGAAGACCAAACTTCGCCAGAGCAGCTCCGAGAATCCTTCCGTGGGATCGCGGGCGACAAGGTACGCTTTATTCCCCCTTGATCCCGCTTGTTTACTTGATCAGGAACGTTTGCAGCCTTTTGTGACGGAGCTGGATCTGAAGTTGGCGCAGCTACCGGCTAGTTCGGTCGAATATCTACGAGAAGTGCTGCCCTTGTCCAAGAATGAAGTCGGAGAACGAGAGTACGACTATGAAGCGTGGCTTCACGATGTATTTGCATGACGCGTTGCTTTTGACGTTACCAGAGGCAGTCGTACAACATTTGGCATACTGTACCGTCTAGTATTTCAAAGTTTCACTTCATCGTCGGGACCTAGAACAAGATAACTGTTGTGTTGCACCATGAATACGAATCATTGGCTCCTGGGGGGACTCAGTCGATTTCGGACGGAACCGCAACATCTTTCGAGGTCGATGATCGAACAGGACATGAATCGACCAACCTCCACGAGCGGGACGGAAGACGTGCAACCGCCATGTTCAAGTAAAGAATTGCTCTCACCTTGTTCGCTCAACATTATGGAGCGACCAGCATGTTCACAACGAGGTAATTTCCGACGTGATGGCATTATGAATGCAATGAGGTACACCCAATTACATTATTTGCTAATTTTAGGCGTCGAAAGTGATGGAGGCGCCGACCTTGTGTACAGGACCGGAAGGAGCAACGTCGTTCAGTCGCTGAGTATCTAAAGCGAGACCAAAGGAGGCTTTTACGCCTGGCCGGAGAGTCTGAGTGTAGCCTATGTTCCTCGTGAGTTTGGTGCTACAGTGTGTGAAAGCGTGAGGATATACCAAGCGCAAGAACACCGGCGTTGTTGATCTTGGCCTTGACGAATGCGGCAGAGTCAAGGTAGCTGAAAGAAAAAAGAGGTTGGTGGGGTACATGATGGAATATGCACCAATGACACTTACGCCCTTGCACCGACTTCGAGGCCGATACCAGAAGCTGTCGACTTGGTGTCGTAAACAGCCTTGGCACCCGCCTCGACATCGGGACTAACGCGGTGGTAGTAGCTGGCGGAGAAGGTGTTGAGGTTGTTCAGGCCGTGAACGGTAACGGCGTATTCAGGTGCATTGTAGCCGGCGGCGGCGGCGTAGCGGGTGATTCTGCCCTCGGTGACGTTATAGGCGGCCTCTGCGCCAAAAAGGAAGCCATCACGACCGAGGACGGTGTCTGCGGTAAAAGTGGGACCCTAGATGTGGAATGAGAGGGGACGATGGAAAGAGGAGACGGAAAGAGATGAAACCTTGAAAGCGTCGAAAACCCCGCGTGTGTGAACACCGGACTGCTTGTAGACGAGACCAAAGAGAGCCGACTTTGAGCCCTTGTCGGGAATCAAGGAAGTGTTGAGATCGAGTTTCAAGCCCTTTGCGATGTAGTTTTCGAGCTCGAGTTGGGATTTGAGAACGTTTGAGGTGGTCCAGGTCTGGGTGAAGACGAGGCCGTTCTTGGGGTCGGCATACTTTGTCTCGAGGTCACCAGTGATGCCCTGTGATTTCGAGTCGCGGGTACCGGCGACTTTGAATGCCACATTGGAAGGGGTTTTTGTCTTGACCTCGAGGGAGATGCCGGAGAAGGGATAGTCCTTTGAGAGCAAGTCGTTGGAGGACTTTCCGAGATCCTGAGAGTGGGGGTTGTGATGATGAGAAGAAGAATGAAGAAGAAACGAACCTTCCAAGAGGGTGGGACTGGTTGAGGGAGAGACATGGTCGACGTTGAAGAAGAAAAGCAGAACACGTCTGGTTTTTCAATCCGAGTCCGGGTCGATTCGTGGGAATTTTTTCGGTCGCGTGCGTCATTCGAGTTCGCCATTGGACATGGGCAAAAGTGCAAAACTACACAAACGCGTCGTACGTCCCCCGCCTCCGTCTCGTCCGTCTACTGGACTCACTCCCTGCTCAGAAAAAGACGGCATCGCAGCCAAAACCGCCCACTTTGGCGGTCGTACAGTCTGCCAAGAAACGTGCAGGGAATGCCAAGAGTGGGCCCGTTCTGGGTGGGGCAGACTATGTGATGCTCATCAGGAGTTTCCCAATTTTCCTATAAGACCCTTATAATACCTTGTAAACTGTCTCGGAACAAAAATATGTATAATGTATTACATTGGTAGGCTATCTGGAAACTAGGTAACGGTCCGGTAAGAATGAGAAATTGGCATCCTGCCGCTATGATTGCGCGGCACCTCTAAGACTTACACATATTACGACAATATGTAGGCTTTTAAATTGGTAGGCTATCTGGCAACTATGTAACGGTCCGGTAAAAATGAGAAATTGGCATCCTGCCGCTAT
>JBBPTZ010000266.1:0-28828 GCA_038094315.1 Phylloporus cf. tubipes | reverse complement strand
GTTGTTGTCGATCATCCAGAGGGCGCCGAGGGAAGCTATGGCCTGCTGTTCCGTGAGGCCTCCGGTTATGAGGGCTTGCCTCTTGTTGGCGAACCGCTCAGCAGCAAAATCCGGCACTACGGCGTTGTTAGGGTTGTCCATGAAGGGAAGGGCGCACGTGGTAATGCGGCCGGGTAAGGACAAGCGTGGGGAGAGAGCGGTGGCCAAAAGAGAGACAGGAAGAGAGGGAAAAAGAGACCAGGAGGGGCCGAGTGAAAAAGGGCAGAAAAGGAGGTAGACCCAGAGGAACGGGGGGGGAACGACTGGGAGAGAGAAGAAAAAAGGTGCGAAAAACGCGAAGGAGGGAGCGTAGGAGCTCCCAGACTGCGTGCTAAGGGCTACCGAGGTGGCTGAGAAGAAGAGGCTGCGCCACCTTGCTTACTCATGCACGGACTATATTCTGGAAGGGTCACACGTGACCAGCCCAGAATGGCAACTTGTGAATGCTTGTAAATAGACAAATGGGTCTTGTATAACATATATAATAATAATGTGATTTATATACCATTCAATATTCTACAATATTACAGTTCCAATTCTCCCCCTATGATTTTTAAGTATGGTAATAATCCAGATTACACACATATCAGACTAAGAAGCTGACTATTAAGGCTGTGACTGAGTGAAATATGTTTAATATGTGACCTTAAGACTTAGACACCATTCATAATCTCAGATGTTCTGTCATAACAAGGCTAATTAGTAGAAAATGCTTTTTAATGGTGGTGGGAAAGAATTTGGGTGATGTGAGAAAATATGTGATACTTTTCAAACTCAGACATACTATTTACATGTGTATCTTTGATTGTATGACAAAATAACAGTTGGTGTTACTTGATTTTGATTAGATTTCACTTTTTTTAACAAAGGATGCAAAACTGTTGCAATGGTGTTGCTGTTTTGAAATGGACATATCTCTACCACCTGTGATCCAAATCACATGATTTCTAGCTCAGTTTGTAGCCATTAGTGTGTACTTTGTTTGGTCTCACCAAACATAAGCAACATTCCCACAGATTGTTTTGGTACACTCTATACACCAGATTGAACCCAAATATTGCAATAGTTTTGGAGGTCACTGTACAACATACCACCTGAAAATGGCTGTATCTTTGGTTCTGTTGAGTCAATAAACAAGACCAAACATGTTATAGACTTCCAGGAGTAGGTACTACAACATGACCATATGGTGCTAAATATGATTTCCATGTTCTAATATAGTAATTTAGTGATATATTTTATGTATACATTTCAAAAATAACATGCAGTGCAAAAATAGTCAAATCTCTTGATTCTATAAATCAAACAACAAGACCAAGCATGTTATGGAAAGCCAAGAGTCAGTACTACAACCCAAGTATGGGATGAAAAATGTGATTTCCATGTCTATATATAGTAGTTGGTTGGTCTTTTCAAAAGACCAGTTGTAATTGGTTGCAATTGTTGAAAGACCATTTAAGATTGGTTCTAATTAGTCTTGATCTGGTCTTTTGTGCTCTGGGCATTTCTGTTAAACTTGGATCCTCCTGGGGGAAAGTCCAGAGTTTTGGAGTGTCGGAGGCACCAAGGGGATATGGAGCGAGTTGGAGAGGGGCAAGGTGTTACATGTAGCATTGCAAATGAGATCCAGAACAGTGGCTGGTGTTCACTCCAAAGGTAGTGATGATGGGGGAGGCCAATGTCTGAAGGTAAGCAAAGGGGGCTTATAAGGAGGAAGCCTTAAAATATGCAGAGTGACTTAATAGTGTACAGAGGCTAATAGAGATCCAGGGGTGGTTCAAGACATGATGCTAGTATTGTGAAGATCAAGAATGAGCTATTGTACATGCAGCTACAAGGTATATATACTCTGGCATATGTGAGTGGTAGAATGTGATGGAAGTGGATAGAACTACTGCGGAATGACCAATACATATGAGTAATGTGGGAATATGCAGGGGGATGACACCATTGTGGGAGAAGTGGCGGAATAGGAAGGCTGTCCATAGAAACATACAAGATAATGTTGAAGTAAATCTGAAGCCCTTACCAGTGGGAATCAAAGAAATGGTTTAGGGCCAGAATGTTGGATAAAGGCACTGCTGGGTCAGTGATACAATGAACAAGTAATGTTCCCAGCATGGGCCAGAGTCAGAGTAGGCAAAGGAAAAGAGGAAAACAGAGGCACGCAATAATACAATTGTAACATGAGGACTCTTGGTGCAGGACATATGTGTCACACCCTTGTATTTGTGGTCCTCAGAGTTGGAGGTCAGAGAAGAGTCTTAGAGGCTCAAGTGTGGGGAATCAGGAGGAAGTTAAATTGATATTTGAACTAAGTATCTATAGTGAATAGTATAGGGTTTATATACTCTGGAGTTACACTAGATTGCTAAGCCAGAATGGAGCATTACCAGAGTATTACAAATGTTAGTAAGATGGAACAAGGAGATGAGTAAGATGGGAACATAAACACCAGAGTACTAGAGCTGTGAAGTACAGGTCTATTGGAAGGAACAAGATGTAAGACCAATACTAACAGAGTAAGTGAGAACAAGGATATACATATGAGTAATAGAAATGGTCTGAGGTCAGGTGACCAGAGGATAGGGGAAATAACACCAGAGTTGGTGTAGAGTTGAGGAGCAGAGATCTGGAGTTGGACTTGTAAAAGCGGCATATAACAATTTCCTAGGACCAGTTTGGTCTTAGTCCTACCATTTTAAGGCAAAAAACTGGACCAAACTGGATTTTAAAACACTAGCAACTGTTATGAATGCTCTATTTTTCTACTATTTTTCTCTATTTTTCCAGCCTTTCTACATACATGTAGTATTGCATTTTCTATGTAATATCTACACTTATCCTAGACTTACCAAACCTAATAAGGACTTAACCAACCAAGTCATTGAGGTAATGCATGGTAGTAGAAGGCTATGCAAAGACCTATGCCAAAGCAGTGCTAAAACCAGCCTGTGCAGCTGTGCTTGGCTATATCTGGGCAGTGTTACGATTTTTTCCCCTTTTACGCTTGTCTTCTGTGTACTACTTAGCCTATCCCAGTGATACATTGGACGCTCATTTCCTTTCAGCTGGTTACAATAATACCTAGTTTCCTTATCATCCAATAACCACTTGCCTGGTAACTGGTCTCTTTCTATTTGCTCCCACTTATCATTTATTATAGACACTTTGTCATGAATGTTCCACAACATTCCATGGCCTTCTATTCCTGCTTATGTAACCTTCATTTCCACTTTGTATATAAATCTGCCTTTTGAAATGACTTGTCCCTCAGGACCAACCACTTATCCTTAGAATCAAGTTGAAATGACTAGCCCCTAAGGACTGATCGCTTACCAGAGCAAGTAGTAAGCCTAGTACTGCAAGTAGGAATCATGCTAGTAGAGACTAGGAAACTCCAAGAGAACAAGACTGGGGAAAATCCCTAGTGCTTGCCCTTGGTCTTTATATACTATTCTAGTGTTTACATTCGTGTATGCTACATCTATGATATCCTGTGTCAGTGAATATGAGGAGTACTCATGCATCTAATAGAACTACTAGAACTAGGGTGCACACTGGTATCTGTTGCGTAGCCCCAGTATTTCTGAATCGTGTTGACTAGTTCTGACTTGTGCTTCGTACTTGCCTTCCATATCAGGAAAGATGAGTCAGCCATGAGGATTACCATGAGGTGCTTATCTGTGGCATGCAGCATCCTTGAGGTTGGTAAGGTTTGCATGGCCATGCACTGCTCTGGTATAGCCGAACACTGCCATAAGGACTGGATAGGCACTGCTTTAGCACAGGTATCTGCACAGCCTTGCACTGCCATGCGTTGCCTTGATGACTCGCTTTGACCATAGTTGGCTAAGTCCAGATTGGGGTTTAGATGTCAGGATAAGTGTAGATATTGCATAGTTAATGCAATATAGCATGTTAAAGGCCAGGAAAATTAGTGAAAAATAGGGGTAAAATAGGGCGATTGTAACACAAGTAAGGGGCCTTGGATGGATAGCAGAATCTTGCTAGGATTGGCTAGGAAACTCCAAAAGAACAAGACTAGGGAAAATCCTAGTGCTTGTTTTTGGCCTTTATATACTAGTCTAGTGTTTACAACAGTGGACGCTACATTTACGATATCTTACACTATCTGACATGAGCAATCTGCATGTATTCATAGGGCTATTCTATGGAATGAGAATATCCCATGTATAGTCCTAGGATGTTAACTTGGATTGACTTGGATTGAATTGGTATTGATAGGTTATGAGTCACATTACATTTTGCATGTCTTTAGTGAGTCATCCAGTTGGGTGTATGTTACATTGTGGGAATGCAGTTAGGTTTAGTAAGTTATTTATTTAAGGGGCTGTATTTAGTCATGAGGTTGAATAGGTTTGTATTGCCTTGCACTGCCTATGCAGATTGGCTGGATTGAATTTGATTGGACAGGATTGACTCACATTGACTCACATTGGCTGGATTGAATCTGATTGGACAGGATTGAAACAGTTAGACTGGATTGCATTGGATTGAAGTGTATTGACTGGACTATACTGGATTGAATCACATTGAATCACATTGGATTAGGAAAAGGGGGGAAACAAGATGATTGCAACACCTTTTGTGTACAATTACTTCTCACACTTGTCTTTCCTGTATTCCCACCTGAATTCAAGCACCTCCCTTTGCCTTCAACCCTTAGCCATGCTAGGGCCTCGTTTCTCTAAGTCTTAGGTCTTCTTCTGATAGACCACTGTGTTGCTTTGACCATTATTGTTGTGCAACACCCCTTGTCTTTCAAACCCTTGGCATTCCCTTGGATTATCTAGTTGCTTTGTGTATTGCAACTAACTCTCCACTGCTAGAAAAGCCCTAGGGTTCCTGTTCCCCTTAGCCCACGCTCCTTGCTTCTCATACCTAAACTTCAGGTCCTTCAGGACTACGATAGTTCCTACCCAGGCCCTATTGTAACAGGCAGTGCATGGCTGTGCAAACCTATGCAAACTTGAGGCAGCAATTGTTATGATAGATCCTGGATAGGGACTAGTGTAGTCTTGAGAGACCTGAAGTACAAGAGGATGAAGGGCAATAGGTCCTAGGAAGTTCCTAGTGATGGACGTCTGTTGTGATACACAGGGAGATGGGGACCTCAAGGGCATTGAGGTGTTGAAGGATAAAGGGGTATTGTGTAATGACGACAGTCAAAGCAATACAGAAGCCACTCAGTAGTAGGCTTAGAACTAAGAGAAGGTGAGGCCTTAGCACAGCTAAGGGGCAAGACAAAGGAGCTTGTATTTCAGGTGGTAGATCAAAAAAGACAAGCATGAGAAGTAATAGTATATGAAGGGTGGGTTTATATATGGAATGGAAAAGGAGGTTATGTTACGCTTGACCTGGGTAGGGGTGAGCGTAGACTCGACTGGCTAGGACGTTGTCGATAGAAGCGTAGGTTGGCTAGACGAGGAGAGTACTAGAGGCGTAAGCCTGACTAGGATGGAGCAAGACGATATTGGGAGGTAGTTGGAGAGGTTGTTGAGGAGAACGGCTAGGTGAACGATGAGACAAACTCAAAGTAGGCAATCGACTTGATGTATTGTCAAGTAGAAATAGCTTAGGTTACATGTGTATGTGCATCCAGTATTTAAAGGGAAGGAAAAGTGCATGGACCAAGGATGAGAAAGGAAACTATCGTCGAGATAGAAAAGGAACACTGTAGAACAATGTCGAAGAAGTATGACTAAGCAAAGGGAAAAAACGCTACTGGGTGAGGGGAAATGATGACTAGTGAATGATGAGTAGTATCGGCCAATGGAAGGGAAGTGAGTCATTATAGAGGAAAAGGAAATAGTGTCCGTGGGAAGAAGAGAGAAAAGAGGGGTGAATCATAACAGGTTACATAAGTGGGAATAGAAGGTCATAGAATGTTGTGGAACATTTATGACAAAGCATCTATGATAAATAATAAGCAAGAGTGAATAGGAAGAGGCTGGTTACCAGGCAAATGGTTATTGGGCAATTGTTATATACCATTTTTCCATCCAAGTCCAACTCTGGACTTCCAACTCAACTCCATGCCAACCCCAGGCGTTTCTCTCCATCTCCTTGTCACCTGAACTTTGGACCTTTCCATATCTCCTTTTATCTATTCTTGTTCTCTGCCTCTGTTTCATGTTAACTCCTTTTGTACTAGCTTCACTTTCTGTTCCCCTCTGATTAAGCCTGTGCTTGCACAGCTCTGGCTTCTGGCACATATCCCTTCCATCTTATTCAGCTCCCTTGTTCCATTTTACTATTTGTAATACTCTGGTTACTTTTTATTCCATTTTAGAAATCCAGTACAACTCCAGAAGTACATAAGTTATGTATTTCACTTTGTAATACCTCAGTTTGAATATTGACTATAACACCCCCTGTCTCTTCATGCCCACCCCTTGACTTCCTGCTTGACGGACTTTGTCCGCACCCCCTTACTCTCACACTAAACCTCCTGTTCTTATGGATCATTTCCACACCCCTATGATCCACCTCTGCACCTTTGTTCCAAAATTAGGACATGACAGTGCATGAGGGTGCGACACATAAGTCCTGTGCCAAGTTCTACCCCCTTCAACCCCATCCCTTGCTAACTTTGCCATTATCTTCCTAGTATCCCTCCAGGAGTTCTTCAGACTCCTGTAAGCTCCAACAAACTCCGGACTTCTTTTCTGTGGTCCCTTCCAACCTTTGGACTCCCTAGCATTGGACATCTGACAGACATACCCCCCTCTCTAGGAGTTTGAAGATAGTGGGGAATTGGTTTGTGACAGCGATAAGGGAAATAGATATTGTAGTAACTAGCAGAAGGAAACTGAGCATCCAATGTATTGCTGGGATAGGCTAGTAATGCAAGAGAGACAAGCATAAAAGGGAAACAGAAAGAATCGTAACAGCAATGTGGCACTGATAAGCACCTCATGATAATCCTCATGGCTGACTCATTTTACCTGATATGAAAGGCAAGCATGAAGCATCAAGTCAGAACTAGTTAACACAACTTGGATATTTGAGAGCTATGCAACAGAAACCAGTGTTGTCATATGCCGCTTTTACAAGTCCAACTCTGGTCTTTGCTCCTCAACTCCATACCAACTCTAGTGTTATTTCCCCTATCCTCTGGTCACCTGACCTCAGACCATTTCTGTTACCCTTTTATATATCCTTGTTCTTACTTACTCCGTTTGTACTAGTTCTGCCTCTTGTTCTCCTCTGGGAGCTGTGCAAAGCACAGCTCTGGTATTCCGGTACATCTTCTTTCCGTCTTACTCAGTCTTTAGTTCTGTATTACCAATATTTCCAATACTCTGGTAATAGTCTGTTCTGGCTTAGAAATCCAGTGTAACTCCGGAGTATATAAACACTATAAATTCGTTGTAGATAGTTCAGTTCGAATATCGATTTAACTTCCTTCTGACCTTCCACACTTGAGTCTCTAAGACTCTCCTCTGACCTCTGACTCCAAGGACTGTGAGTACAAGGGCACGACACATAAGTCCTGCGCCAAGAGTCCTCACCCCTCTCTGACTCACTCCATACCCCCTCAGTATCTCCAACACTCTGAAACTCTGGACTTCCCCCCAGGAGGATCTGAGTTTAACAAGTGTGCACCCTAATACTTGAAGTTCTATTAGATGCATGCATATTCCATATATTTACTGACACAGGATATTATAGATGTAGTGTATATGAATGTAAATACTAGAAAGTGTATAAAAGACCAAAAGCAAGCACTAGGATTTCCCTAGTCTTGTTTTTTTAGAGATTTCCTAGTCCTACCAGTGCTTTAAAGTCTAAGGCTCATTATGTTATGGTTGTGCTGTTGCATGTGTTTGTTTTTCTCTTCTTCTTTTCCTATATAAACCCAGAGCCTGGCTGGAAACATTATTTGTTTGTTGTTTTGCTGAACTGGCAGTATCTCTACGCTTTGTTTTAACCCCTTGCCATTCCTCCAATTCCTACCAGAAGGGGCCTGGATATTATTCTTGATTGTGTCATATGTTTTCTATGGACAGCTTCCTTTTCCAGTTGCCTCTCTCACAACAGCCTCATATTTCTGTCCTTTCTCACATTACTCAGTCATATTTGTAATCTACAGCAGTTCCATGAGATTCCATTGCATTCTCCTAATTACATACACACTAGTATATATACCTCCACTGCCTGTACAGTAGAACTCATTCTTAATCTTTGCAATACAAGTATAGTATCTTGAACCATCTTCCAGATTTCTCTGAGTTGCTACACACTTTTGAGTTGCTCTGCATATTCCAAGGCTTTTCCTTGTGAATGTTATACATAGCGTTGTAAGCAAGATCTGGAACAATGAGAGTAGTCACTGTTCAATCTGAAGGTGGTGATAATAGAGTGGTTGATGTTCAAAGGTAAATGAAGGGGGTTCTCAAGGGGAAGGCCTTGGAACACTCAGAGTGACTTAGTAGCGCGCAAAGGCTAATAGAAGTCTGGGGATGGTTCAAGAAACAACGCTAGATTGTGAAAATCAAGAATGAGTCCTACTGTACATGCAGTGGTGGTATAAGTACTCTAGCGTATGTAAGCAGTGAAAGCAGATGGAAGCAGATGGAACTACTGCAGATTGACAAATACATATGAGTCAGGTGGGTGTTATGGTTGTACTATTGCGTGCCTCTGTTTTTCTCTTTTCCTTCGCCTACTCTGACCCTAACCTATGTTGGGAACACTATCTCTTTGTCGTATCGCTGACCCAGCAGTTCCTCTATCCCGCTTTCTGGCCTGACACTGTTCTTTCAGATCCTACTGGACCAGGCCCCAGGCTTTCTCCCTGATATTCTCGTATGTTCCACAGACAGCTTATCTTCTCCGCTGTTTCTCTCACAACAGCATCATTGTCCTGTTTTCTTTCCACTTGACTCATATGTATTTGTCAATCCATAGTAGTTCCACCCACTTCCATCTGCTTCCACTGCTTACATACACCAGAGTACTTATACCTGTGCTGCATGTACCATTGGTCCTATTCTTGATCTGTGCAATCTAGCATTGTATCTTGAACCACCCTCCAGATCTCTTTTAGCCCCTGCATGCTACTGAGTCACTCTGAGTGTTCCAAGGCCTTCCCCTTGTGAACCCCCTTTGCTTCCCTTCATTGACGACCAACCTGTCATCACTACCTTTGAACAGAACACTGGCTACTCCTGCTGTTCTGAATCTTGTCTACAACACTATGCATAACAGTGGAAAGGAGACGGGATAATGATGCTGTTGTGAGAAAAGTGGTGGAAGAGATGGGCTGTCCATGGAATGTACGAGAAGATCAAGAAGTAAGTCCAGGGCCTGATCTGGTAGGATCCGGAAGAACAGTATCAGGCCAGAAAGTGGGATAGAGACACTGCTAGGTCAGTGATACAATAAAGAGATAGTGTTTCCAGTAGGGGCTGGGGTCAGAATAGGTGAAGGAAAAGAGATAGTGTTCCTAGTAGGAGCTGGGGTCAGAATAGATGAAGGAAAAGAGAAAAACAGAGGTGCATAATAGTACAACCATAACAGTGAACCCCCTTCACTATCTTCAAGTATACCTTCGGTTTGGACATCAGCCACTCTCATTGTCCCAGATTCCCTTTGTTTACACTTCATGTAACACACTACTTGCTCTGATAAAGTGATTGGTTCTAGTGGGCTAGTTATTTCAGCAACAGTGGGAGTCAAAGTAACTTAGAGGCCATTCAATAGTAGGCCTAAGACTAAGAGACAAGGAACCTTAGTATGGCTAAAGGCAAAAACAAAGGATGCTTGAATTCAGATAGATGTATAAGAAAACAAGTATAAGAAGCTATGGTATAAAGATAGTGGGTTTATATACTAAGTGGAAAAGAGATTACATAAGTGAGAAATGGAAGGTCATGGAATGTTGTGAAGCATTCATAACAAAACATCTATAACAAAAGATAAGTGAGGCAAATGAAAAGAAACCAATTATCAGGCAAATGGCTATAGAGTGATATGAGTAATTTAGAATGATAGTAATCAGCCAAATGGAAAAAGTGTCCAATGTGTCACTGAGATAGGCTAGTAGTATAAGGGCAAGACAAATGTAGAGGAAAAGAATGAGTCATAACATTACCCCCAATTATGTTTGAAGTACCAACTGTTATAATTCATTCTTTTTTTTTGCCTTGCCTTTGTACTACTAGCTTATCCCAGTGACTTGTTGGACACTTCTCTCTTCAGCTGATTACTATAATACCAGATAACCCTTATTGTCCTATAGCCACTTGCCCAGTAATCAGCTTACTTTTATTCATTATTGCTTATCTTTTATTATAAATACTTTGTTATGAATGTTTCATAACATTCCATGACCTTTTATTTCCCACTTATGTAAACCCCTTTTTACTTGGTATATAAACCCACTATCCCTGTACAATAGTTTCCCACACTTGTCTTTCTTATACTTTCATTTGAATCCAAGTGCCTCATTGTTCTTGCCCCTTAGCTATACTAAGGCTTTGTCTTCTCTTAGTCCTAGGCCTACATACTATTGAGTGGCCTCTGAGTTACTTTGACACTCATTATTGTATAACTCCCCTTTGCCCCCTTTGTCTCTTGGTAGCTCCAAGGCCCCTATGTCTCTTTGCATATTGCAACAGACTTCCACTACTAGAAACTCCCTAGGGTAACTTCCATTCCTCATCCCTTGTCCTTCAGATCCAACAAGACTACACTAGTTCCTACCTGAGTCTATTATAACATTAAAGGAGAATCTAATCAAGATGGCAGTTAACATCACCAGGGGAGCTAGTGATATTGGCAGTGGCACCATCACTCTAGTAGCTTTTGTAGTCTTTATGTTTGTAGAAAGGTGGAGAGAGTGAACATGGAGGTGGGACTGGAAGAGGTTGGTGTCCTCTAGTGGAGATGCAAGCTAAGCAGTGAGGACACATAGGACTGAAGGACCTAGTGGAGCTGGTAGAGTGGGTAGAAGTAGGGGATGACCAAGGGATAGGAGGGTGACATAGAGAATAGTGCTGTTAGATATGACTGGGGGCCCATTTGAAGTAGAATGGGCATTGATAGACTGGACAATGGATCTAGGTATGGCCAAGGCATCAGCAGTTGAAACAAGCATTATCATAGCATAGATAAGTAGATGAGAGTGGGGTCATTCTATGGCCACCAGTGTAGATGGCTTCAGTGCAGTCTAGGGCAGCAATCATAAAGGGCCAGAAGAGGGGACCCCATATCAAGATGGGCATTGATGGGAATAGCAAGGTTTATGTCTGTGACAAAGTAATGTAGGTTGGTGATGTAGATGGTGTTGGGGAAATCATTATAGGGGCAATAAGCATAGGTAGGGACATCAACAGATGGAATAGGAGTGGAAATGAAAATGGCCAGCTATTAAACTTGGATCCTCCTAGGCAGAGGGTTTAGAGTTTCAGAGTGTCAGAGGTACTGGATGGATACAAAGCAGGTCAGAGAGGGGTGAGAACTTTTGGTGCAGAATGTATGTGTTACACCCTTGTAGTCATAGTCTTTAGAGGTTAGAGGTCAAAGGAGAGTCTAGAGACTTAAGTGCAGGAAGGTCAGGAGGAAGTTAAGTTGATATTTGAACTGAATTATCTACAGTAAATATTACACAGTTTATATACTCTGGAGTTACACCAGATTGCTAAGTGTTATGGTTGTGTTATTGTGTGCCTCAGTTTTTCTCTTCTCTTTTGCTTACTCCAACCCCAGCCCTTGCTGGGAACATTACTTATTTGTTGTATCATTGACCCGGCAGTACCTCTACCCTGCTTTCTGGCCTAACGCCATTCCTTCAGATCCTACTGGACCAGGCCCCAGACTCATTACATGACTTTCTCGTACATTCTATGGACAGCTTCTCTCCTCCGCTGCTTCTCTCACAATGGTGTCATCTCTCCACTTCCTTCGCATGTTACTCATACGTATTTGCCAATCTGCAGTAGTTCCATCCAGTTCCATCCAGTTCCACTGCTTACATACAATAGAGTACTTATACCACCGCTGCATGTACTCTAGTCTCTATTCTTGATCTTCACAATCTAGCATTGTTTCTTGAAACACCCCCAGACTTCTATTAGCCTCTGTGTGCTATTGAGATGCTCTGCGTGTTCCAAGGCCTCCCCCTTGAGAACCCCCTTTGTACACCTCTGACCCAATGACCACTCTGTCATCCATACCTTTGGATTGAACCTTGGCTACTCCTGACATTCTGGATCTACTTTGCAATGCTACGCGTAACACTAAGCTGGAACAGACTATTACCAGAGTGTTGGAAATATGAGTAAGATGGAATAAGGATATGCTGGAATATTGGAGCTGTGTGAAGCACAGGTCTTGGAGGAGAACAAGAGGTGAGACTAATATAAAGAGAGGTAAGCTAGAGCAAGAATGTACAAATGAGTAATGGAAATGGTCTGAGGGTCAAGTGACCCAAAAATGGGAGGATAACACTGGAGTTGGCATGGAGTTGAGAAGTGGAGACTGGAGTTGGACTTGTAAAAAGCGGCATATGACACCAGCATAGTGAGATGCATGGGGGTAGGTTTTCTAGCAAGGAGTGGGATGGAACCCCAATCAGGGAAGATAACATGTTATGTAAAGTGTATACAAGAAGACCTGGAATGTTGAATGTTGTTGACATTCAATCTGAAGAAGAACACAAAGGGGTGAAGGATGTGCACAAGGGGGATGCCTTGGCACTAATAGAGCACTTTAGAAACATGCAGAGGCTTAGAGAAGTCCAAGAGGAGACTTGATAATACACTAATATTGTAAAGATCAAGAATACTGTACAATACATGCAGTGGTTATATATATATTTGTGAAGTATATAAGCAATGGAATGCAATAGAAACACATGGAAATGCTGCAGACTGAGTCATACAACTATGGGCTATATGGGATAATGGAGACATGAGGCCATTATAAAAGAGGTGGCTGAGGAGTTAAGCTGTTCATGGAAACAAAGGAAAAAACTAGGGATAATACTGAAGACCTCTTTTGATGGGAATCAAAGAAATGGTGTGAGGTCAAGAAATGAGGAAATGATGCTGTTAGTTCAGCAATACAATCAGTAGGTAATGTTTCCAACAAAGGTTGGGATTATTATAAGAGAAAGTAAAAAGAAAAATAGACTGACATAATAACACAACTGTAACACAATGGTGGATGAAGGTTTGATGACAGGAAAGGTACCAAAGTCTAAAGTAGAGGTGCTAAATGATGAAGGGGAAAAAATAGATAAAGTGTTAAGAAAGAATATGGTTGTTGTTTAACATTGATGGGTTGGATGGCTTGTAGTGTTACAATAGGCCTGGATATGGACTACCATAGTCTCATTGGATTTGAGGACAAAGAACAGAGCGCAAAGGTACACTAGGGAGTTCCTAGTGGTGGGATATTTGTTGTGATATGTAGAAAGATATAGAAAATCTTGAAGGTGTCATGGTATAAAGAACAAAGAGGAGTTACATAATAACAACAGTTGAAGTAACTCAGAGGCCACTCAATAGTAGGTCTAAGACTAGTGGATAAAAGATCCTTAGCACAACTAAGGGCAAGGACAAGAGGGCACTTGGATTCAGGTGGTGGTACAAGAAAGACAAGCATGGGGAACTAATGTACAAAGATGGTGGATTTATATACAAAGAGAAATAAGGATGACATAAGTAAAAAAGAAAGGCCATGGAATGTCACAGAACATTCATGACTAAGTGTTAGTAACAAAAGATAAATAGGAGCAAATAGGAAAAAGCCAATTACTGAGAAAGTGGTTGTTGAATGATAAAGGTTATTAGGTATAGTAGTACATAATTGGCTAAAAGGAAATAAGTGTCCAACATATTGCTGGAATGTGTTGAGTAGTACAAGAAAAGACAAACATAGAAGAAAAAAAAGAATTGTAGCATTGCCTCCCAGCTATGTTTAAAGTTCCAACAAAGAATCTAATCAAGATGATAGTTATATCATCTGGGGAGCCAATAACATTGGCAATAGTGCTGTCACTCCAATAGTTTTCATAGTTGGCATGGTTATAGGGAGATGGAGATAGCAAGCATGGCAGTGAAACAAAGAGAGGGTGATGTTCTCTAGTAGAGATATGGGCTGAGTGGTGGGGGCAAGTAGGGCCAAATGACCTGGTAGAAGTGGTGGAACAGCTAGAGATGGGGGATGATCAAGAAATAGGGGGATGAAAAAGAGGGCAACACTGTTGAATGTGGCTGGGAGCCCATTTGAAGCAGAATAGGTATTGGTAAACTGGGTAGTGGACATGGGTATGACCAAGACAGCAGGAATTGAAACAGGTATTGTTATAACAAGGGTAAATGAAGGGTAATGGGGTCATCCTATAATCTCTAATGTAAATGACTTTAGAATGGTCTAGAACAGTGATCTTTTCTGTGTTACGATTTGCCCCTCTCTTCATGTTTCTTCTCATGGACATAGTTTCCTTTTCTCTATGATGACCCACTTTCCCCACATCAGCTGATTACTCATCACTTACTAGTCATCGTTTTCCTCCACCCAATAGCATTTCCTTCTCACTACTCAGCCACATTTCTTTGACGTTGTTCCACAACATTCCTTTCCTATCTTGACGATAGTTTCCTTTTACATCCTTGGTCCGTGTGCTCTCTACTTCCCCTTAAATACTAGTCGCACACACATGTACACCTTAAGCTATTTCTACTTGGGAATACACCAAGCTGATTGCCTGCAACAAGTCCATCTTGTTGCTCACCTAGCCACCTCCCTCAACCGATCCCCTCCTCCTATCCCCTTGACTCTACTTCAACAACTAGTCAGGCCTACGCCTCTAGCCCACTTCATATCCAGTCTAGCCTATGCTTCTGGTCATCGCATACACCACCCAAGTCTACGCTTGCCCTTACCTAGGTCAAGCGTAACATTCTGAAGTGAGCTTAGTAAAAGATGCAGATGAAGTGGACAGCAGGTATGGTGGGCATGGTAGGGCTAAGGTGTGCTGGCTGTGAGTGGCAAGATCATGGACATATCTATTGATGTCTAAAAGAAACTCTCCAAATTCTATCTGGAAGGCAAGGACTGTAAGATCCCCTTGTAGGTTATCATGAAGGATTGTGGCCAAAATATAGTGACTCCAAAAACTGTTCCAATGTTTAACAATAATTCAGTGTGTGAAATGTCCTGCAACAGGGTGTGGGAATTTCGCTTAGGTTATGTGAGAATAATTAATTGGTGTTTAAATTTATTTATACTAAGCTAATTTTTTGATGAACCTCACTGAGAAGGGTCCCAGTCACTCCTGTGGTTGCCACCTATGGCTGCATCTCCCACATCATTGTCTTTGTCATGGCATGACCTTACCCCTAGTGTGATGGCAGTTCTGGAAGTTGGGCTCCCTCTAATCTGCTCCTGTTATTTTGCTAGGTGTGGTTTTGCTTTTCTTGTCTTAGGGCTTTCTGTCTAATCTGCTTCTGGCTCTCATTAGTGTATCTATTGTATTCAGCTCTACCATTGTCATTTTACTCCCATCATGTTCACTCACTGGGATGTCTGATCATGGCAAATCCTCCCAAACCATTTTTTCTCCAGAGAATAGATCTTTGTGATCAAATCCCACCATCCAGCTATGTTGTGCCCTTATTGAGCAACATTGACAAGAAGAGATCTCTAAAGGGGAAGCTGTTCTTGGAATCCTCTTGGTTTTGTAATCGCTTGAAGGGGGTCCACTTCCAGAAGACTGGTCCATTGCATTGTCATCATACCTCAATATGCTCAATCACTCTAAAGCCTCTTATTGACCAAATATCAACTCTTGGAATGGGGACAAGAGTAGGGGGACATCTCATTCAGCTGGACCCTCTCAGTGCTCATCAGTTGAGAGGACAGAAGTGAACTTGGGAAGAATCAGAGAGTGTATGGATACAAGCAACTCAGTCTTGTTTGACTCAGATAATGACTTTGAATCCAAACTCAAATGTCATCGATTTGTGGTTGATGAAATCCTTTTCCCATGGAGTGGCTCATTGTTGTGGCTTTTATTGTCCATTTCTAGTGAAATCTGGGATTCACTTGTTCTCCTCAACAACTAGGCAAACAATCCAATATTCATCATTTGAAAAATCATGCTTGCACCTGGATGTTCCAATTTCCCAGTTGACCAGTGGGGAAATATTGTCCAGGGACTCCCCATTGAGCTTGACAAAGTGCTGGGAGCTGTTACAGTTGTATTACTACAAGCTTTTGTTTTTCTCTTTTCCTTTGCCTACTCTGACCCCAATCCCTGTTGGGAACATTACTTGTTTGTAGTATCACTAACCTGGCAGTGTCTTTATCCCATATTCTGGCCCTAAACCATTTCTTTGGTTCCTACTGGTAAGGGCTCCAGACTTATTTCTTGTTTGTTACATATGTTTCCATGGACAGCCTCTTTGTTCCAGCCACCTCTCTCATGACGGCCTTGTTCTCCCACTTCTATCCCACATTACTCATCCATATGTGTCATCCACAGTCATTCTATGCAACTCTCTCACATTCCATTGCTTACATACCTTAGAGTATATAAACCAACTGTTGCATGTATATTAGACTCTATTCTTGATTTATGCAATTTTAGTGTTGCTTCTTGAACCACCTGGATCTCTGTGAGTCTTTGCACACTCTTGAGTTACTCTGAGTGTTCCAAGGCCTTCCCCTTGTAAACCCCCTTTGCTTCCCTTCAGACCTTGACTGTCTTTGTTATCGTCACCTTTGGACTGAACCTCAGCTACTTCTGTTGTTCTGGATCTCATTTGTGATGCTACATGTAACAGGAGCCCATTACACTACCAGCCTTGAGTCCAAGCAAACCAGAGATGTTGGAGACCTTTTTCAGCTCTTAGTCAAAATGCCTGAGACCTTCAAAGTGGTCCAAGGTTATGGCGAATAGATTGTTGCATTTGGAAAGGCCACTAAAGCAATTGAATTCACTCTCCCATCATGGGCAGCCAAATACTGAGCCTGGAACTCATTCATATCTCGACTCTTTGCCTTGGTCCACCCACAATTCCATTTTCAAGTCATTGACTTCAACAAAGCCATCCATTTGCATGTTGCAAATCAGAAATCGCTATGCCTCACTGATCACTCCAAGTTCAATGACTTATGAACCATTCATCTCACCACAATTGGGATGGGTTCAGGTTCCCTTGATCAATCAAGTGGATGACCTTTCAGAAGGAGAAACCCCATCTCAGGATAGCACAATCCATGCCATAAATGGAATAGAGGCACTTGTGACAAGTCACAAGTGGAATGCTCTTACAAGCACTGTTGTGACAAGTGAAACTGTTGAGGAAGTCACCACTGTACTGAGCATCCTACCACTAGAGCTAAATAAGGAGATCACTTGGAGTCCTACATTTTGATGACAGTTTGTCTGGAATCTGAGTATGCCAACCTGCAGTTGTACAGTATGCTGGACTGAATTTGCTAATTCTCTTTCTTCTCTTCTGGTGAAAGAACTTCTCAATTTACAAGCTCTTGAAACTATTCATTCTAATCTCCACCTGTTTCAAGTCTCAACTCCCATTAATATTGATTGCTTCAAAGCCCTGCTCTCATCTCATCCTAACCAGCCTTTCATACAATCGGTTATTTATGGGTTGTGAGAAGGTTTTTGGCCTTTCACTGATACTCACCCTGAAGAGTGGCCAATCACCTGGGACAACTCTGACCAACCTCTTAGATCAGATGCTAAATGGGACTTCATTGAAACTCAGATCAAGCTCGAATAGGAGAAAGATCATTTCTCAAATGAGTTCGGCCCTAATCTCTTACTGGGAATATACTTCATGCTGATTCATGCTGTACTGAAACCAGGTACAGATAAACTCTGACTTGTTACTGATCATAGTGTGGGCACCTTTGCTCTCAATAATATGATCTTGAAAGAAGATATTGCTGGAGTCACTTTAGACAATGTTCAAGATCTTGGGGCCTTTTTGCAGGCATACTGAAAGCAGTTCAGAAATGAACCAATGGTCGTGTGGAAGGTGGATGTGTCTAAAGCCTACCATCAAATGCCAATGCACCCCTTATGGCAAATTAAACAGGTCATCTCTATCAGTTGTCATTGTTTTGTTGATTGCTGAAATGTTTTTGGTGGTCAAGCATCTCAATTGATCTTTCATGTGTTCATGTCACTCATGACATGGATTGCCATTGTCAAGCTCCTCCTTACATTACTTAAAATTTATATTGATGACTCATTTTCAGCTCAACAAAAGGGTGAAATGCTATTCTACCAAAGGTACCAAAGGGACTTACCATCAGATCTTACCAAGCTCCTCCTTTTGTGGGACTTTGTTAATCTTCCACACGAGGAGTGAAAGCAAGTCTTTGGAGATGAGCTGCTGATTATTGGATTTTTGGTAGATCCAAATTGTATAAGAGTCAAAATGACTGATGAATCTTGTCTTGCTCTCATCAATTCAGTTCAAAGTTTTGCACAACAGGGAACTTGGCACTCTTTGAAAGACTTTCAGTGACTTGCAGGTCATCTCAATTGGGCTTTCAATGTCTTCCCAGTGTTATGACCTGGCCTCTCAGCCCTTTATACCAAAACAGGAACAACAAGCACTTCCTTTGGTCAATTGTGACATTGAACATGAACTCCTTTGGGTTGTGTGTTATTTTTCAAACTCTGATGGTGTTTACTTTCTTTTGTCCAAAGGCTAGAACTATCCCCAGCTTCCTGAATCAATGCTTTGTGTTTACTGTGATGCTAGCTTGTCAGGCATGGGCTTCTGATTCCCCCAACTTTATCTCGGTTTCCAGGCACCCATCTCATTCTTAAACAGCAACCAACCAATTTTCTATCACAAAGCCCTCACTATGTCAGCTGCTATCATTGATTCAGCATCACAATCTCAGTCTTCTGCTCATCTCACCATTTTCTCTGACAACCTCAATACTGTACAACTGTTTAATTCACTTGCTGCATTACCATCAATGAATTGAATGCTTCTCCAAGTTGTTGATGTTGTTCTCAGCAAATTGATTGACTTCTGTGTTTTTCATGTGCCTGGCACCCTCAATGTTGTCACAGATCATCTTTTCCAGCTTTGGAATGCAGATGCCAAAGCTATTGACCCAAATCTCTCCATCCATACATTTTCACCACCTTGACAGACACTGGGGGTAGTCAAAAAATGATCCCAACAACCTTGAGGGCAAGGCAACCCTGAAGGAAAGCCTGGTCTCATGAGCAACTCATTACCAAGTGTGCAATCACCCTCCATTATGCTTTTGATAAATCAACCAGTAAATCATATGCTTTAGCCTACAACTTGTATATTGAGTTTTGCTCCCTGCATCATCTCAACATCTCAACTCCTGACACACTATCTCTTTACGTCGTGTTCATATTACATTACATTGAACCCCATTCAGTTTGTGCCTACCTGTCTGGCATTGTAAATCAACTTGAACCCTACTTTCCCAAAGTCAAACTTTATCATAACAATCATCTCATATGTTACTCATTACAGAAGTTCTTTCAACATTTTTCAAACCCTTTCTGCCATGCTGAACCTCTTACTTGTGACCACCTTCTTACTGTCTCATCCACATTGCCATGACTCCTTTTGTATGACAACATTTTGTTCCTCACCCAACTGCTTACTGGCTTCTTTGTGCTGCTTTGTCTCAGCAAGCTTGTTGTTTCAGACTCTCCCACACATGTTGATCCCTTCAAACTGTTTGGCCACCACACTGTCTTCCTTTCCCCTGATTCCTTTTCATTCCTCCTCCTACATAACAAGTCAGACTCCTGTTTTAAAGGAAATGCTATTCTTGTCTGCCACACTCTTACTCCACTGGACCTCTTTAATGCCTTTCAATGCTATCTTCTTGCACACAATTTGCACTTCTCAGCTCACCCACACTTATGGGTTCATTCCAACAGCTTACCCCCCTCCTAGGATTGGTTTCTTTCTTGACTCCACTCCTTTCTCCCTATCTCCTTTTCAGGTCACTTTTTGTGGGCTGGTGGTGCCACCTTCCTTGCAGCAGCTGGGATATCTCCCTTGCAAATTCAAGCCATCAGCCATTGGCACTTGTCGACTTGGGAGCATTACATATGCAGGCATCCAACCTTTCTTTAAACTCTCATGTTCCATGTGAAACAACCCAACAACCAAAGTGGCTGCTATAGGCTGCTCAAACAAGACAGGGAGGGAAGTGTGAAGACTGGCTCTCTGTTTATCAAGGTTGAAGGAGAAAACCAAGAGAACAAATTGAGGTCCTCTGGCTGGTACTAGGCCTTTATATACTACCTAGGGGTATGTATATGTTTGTACTGAATCTACTGATACATGTCTGTATATGTCCATAACATGCTGCTACAGCATGTATTACCATGAGGAGAACAGCCTTAGGGCTGTGTGGAATGGAAGCATAAACATAAGGTGTTTTATGTGCATAAGAAGAAAAGCATAATATGCAGACAACACATGAATGTGAAACATGAGAAGCATAGGGAAATAGAAGCATACCATGAGGATGCAGCATGGATCAAAAGAAGACATGAGGCATGGAAAATCAGAAGTGTGGAAAAGATAAGGCACTACCTCATATTATGGATAAGAGATAAGGGCTGTGTCTGGGCACAGGGTAGAAGATAAGAAGATAAGATGTTAGGGGTGACTGTGACAAGTGTGAAAGTGAAGTGTCATGTATCTGTAGGTTGTTAGATAAGATAAGATAAGAATGAAAAATTATATGTTAAATCTATTGCAATGCGTCTGTAACACCATGGGTATTTGGTTTACAATTCCCCTTTTGCAGCAGTCCCTTGATTCAGGTCTGCCTCTTATGCCTCTTCTCCTTCCCAATGCTTATCTCTTACCTCTCCTTCACAAAAAAAAAAACCCTTCTCTCCTTGCTTTTTTTATAGCCTTTATAGTTGGTTTTTGCTCCTCCATGCCTTCTCCACCTGGTGTATGGAGCTTGTGCTTGTAATTTCTTCCCTTTTCAATTAATTGGAGCCTCATGCACCTCTCATGTGGGGCTTGACTTTCTCACTATTCTTTGTCTTATGTGTTCAAACAAAATTGTTTGACAGTAATTCAGTGTGTGAAATGTCCTGCAACAGGGTGTGGGAAGTTCACTTAGATTATATGAGAACAATTAAAGTACATACTCTCGGCTACCAAATTGGTCCCTGAGTCATGTGATTTGGCTCAGATGCGGCTGAGCTATGACCATCTTAAGACAGTAATGTTATTGGAATATTTTTTGGACTTTTGGTACAGTTAGGGTATTTGGGATATATTAGTACTTGGTATAGCCTCCTTTTGCCTTAAGCACTGCCTCAACTCTTCTAGGCATGCTTTCAATTAACTTTCTGCACTCCTTCACTGGTATCTCCTCCCACACCCTTTGAACTCTCTTTTATAACTCCAAAATCCCATTGGGGGAATTTTCAAACTCTACTAGCCTTCTCTTGAGGTAACCCCAAAGATGTTCAATAGAGTTTAGGTCAGGAGATTGTGCAGGCCATACCATGGTATCAAAATCCTGCTCCTCTAGCCACTTCTTCATCTTTTTACAAGTATGCTTAGGGTTATTGTTTTGTTAAAAAATGATGTCAGAAGGATCAAGACCATGATACTGCAGGATATTCAGCAGTTTATCCTTCAAAATTTGAAGGTAAAAATCACCATCCATTCTACCATCAATCTTTACAGCATATCCAATTCCCTGCCAAGTTATACACCCCCATATTATCACTGAACCTCCTTTAAATTTGACTATTTTTTGCACCAGCCTATTATTGAGCCCCTCACCTGGCTTTTTCCATACCCATTTGCACCCATCTGATTTCAGACAATTGATTTTGGTCTCATCAGACCATACAACCCTCTTCCAATCCTCCACAGTCCAATCTTTATGAGCCATGGCAAAGTCCAAGCAAGCCTTGTGATGTTTGGCAAATAGTAGGAGGTGTTTAGATTTAACAACAGCCTTCATACCAGATTTTTTCAAGTGGTTACAAATGATATTAGGATGGAGAGGCTGATTGATGATATTGGAGAGGGTTTTGGTCACCTAAACAGCATTTTCTGCCTTTTGAAATGAAATAAGATGAACTACATGGCAAATATTGGCAGGAGAAAGCTTAACTAGCTGACCTCCAGCAGACTTCTGGAGCTCAGAACACTCTTTGGAGCAAAGCCTGGATATAGTGGCAATGCCAACACCAGTGCTAGATGCAATGAAGTGAATGGAATATCCAGCATCAAGCTGAGAAAGAATGATAGTCTTTTGAATAGCACTAAAAGATTGCATGATGGTAAAGGTAGAGAATAAAGAGGTGTAGGAATAAATTTAAACTCAGACATAATGTAGACATGTGTATATTTGTTTGTAATACAAAACAATAACAAATAACCACTTATATCACCAGAATTTTATACTTTATATCAAAAGTCCAAAGAGTGTTTCAATAACATCACTGTCTTAAGATGGTCATAGCTCAGCCGCATCTGAGCCAAATCACATGACTCAGGGATCAATTTGGTAGCCGAGAGTATGTACTTTAATTGTTCTCACATAACCTAAGCGAAATTCCCACACCCTATTGCAGGACATTTCACACACTGAATTATTGTCAAATATTGGAACAGTTTTTGGAGTCACCGTATGAACCCAATGAGGGACAAGTGGTTGGATGTGTTGGTAAGGGTAGACAGGTGTTTCACTGGTAGGAGGGCCCAATAAAGGGCTAGGAGTGGGAAGCCTATGTTAAAATGTGCATTGATGGGAATGGCAAAGTCTACATTGGTATTATAATTACTTCATATGATCTAATGTTTCACACAATTAACTTATTCTTTTCCTATCATTCTTTATTTATTTTTAGACTATTAGTTGCATTCAAACCTAGGAGAGCCCCAATTTCCAAACTATAATATTGTATACTTGGGCTCTATTTAGTACCTGCTCTTTTTAAGGCAAGCAATCTGCCTTTTATAGATATATGATTTCCTTTTATAGTATATGCCAGGTATACTCCTTATCCAGAGCTGTACCCACTCCTTTATGGTAACTATACCACTATTGTGTGGTATGTGCATGCCTTTCACTTTCTTTCCATTCTATGGCTATGCTGCTACATTCTTGTGGTATGCACACAATATGACTTATGTTTTCCATCCCTTTCATTTATATTTCTCATTTCCATTACACATGCCTTGACAGCATGTTATGCAGTATGTTTACATGAACAAACATGTACAAATATTGTAAAGTAGTATTTAAGCCCCAAGATAGCCTCCATTGAACCTTAATAAGGTTCTTCTGGAGTTTTCCCCAACTCCTACCTATTTGACTACTCGCAGTCTAAGTTATCTAGTGCTGACCTGTGAATGCTATGCATTTTGGGTTGTTTCAGTTAGTAACAAAGTGGCATAGGTTAATGACATAGATGACATTGGGGAAATTATCTTGAAGACAGTGGGCATAGGTGGGAACATCAACAGAATGGATAGAAGGAGGGATCAGGGGAGCTAGCATGGTAAGGTATATGGAAGTAGGTTTTCTAGTATGGAGTGAGGTGGAACCTTAACTAGGGAAGGCAATGGTAGATAAAGGTTTAATAGTAGAAAAGAAATCAAAGTTTAAAGTGGCAGTACTTAGAGACAAGGGGGATGTGGCAAAGAATGACATGATGTTATGGTTGTACTATTGTGCAGCTCTGTTTTTCTCTTATTCTTTGCCTACAATGACCCCAGCCCTTGCTAGGAGCACTACCTATTTGTTGTATCACTGACATGACAGTGTCTCTATCCCGCTTTCTGGCCTGATGCTGTTTCCTTTGATCCTACTGGACCAGGCTCCAGATTTACTCTGTGACTATCCTGTACATTTCCTATGGACAGCATTCTCTCCTGACCATCTCTCTCACGATGGCCATATATCCCCTTATCTTTTCCACATTACTCATCCATATGTGTCATCCGCAGTCATTCCATGCGAGTCCATTGCATTTCACTGCTTATGTATGATCTAGTATATATACTGGAGCTGCATGTACAGTACTCTCCATTCTTGATCTACACAATACTAGTGTCATATCTTGAACCAACCTGGACTTCTAAGAGTCTCTGCAAACTCCTAAGGTGCTCTGCATGTTCCAAGGCCTTCCCCTTGTGAACCCCCTTTGTCTACCTTCAACTGTCAACTTCTTTGTCAGTGTTACCTTCAGACTAAACGATGGCTACTCCCGCCATTCCGGATCTTGTTTGCAATGCTATGCATAACACATGATGGTGGAAAACAAAGAGGATGAAGGAGTAAAGACAGTGGGGTGAAGGTTTTTATAGTTATTTAAAATGGACTTTGCATGCTTCAAGTCCCATTTAGGAACTTAGAAATCTTCTTCAGCCAAATATTCTTTCTATCTGTCATATGCTGTCTTTTGACTAAGTCCAACTCTGAATTCTGGACTCATTCATTCACAAACTCTGGACATTTCTCTACAATCTTTGGTTATATAACCTTTGGATCTTCTTATAACCCCATTTGTCTTTTATTGATTTGTGTATTCATTTTATATTACCTTTTTAGTACTAGCTTCACTTCTTGTTTTCCTCTAATAGATCTGTACATAGCACAGCTCTGATAATCTAGTATTTCCTCTCCTGTCTTATTTAGTGATTTGTAATCCCTTGTTCCATATTACTAATTTGCATTCCTTTGGCTATACTCCATTCCATCTTACAAATCTGATGCTACTTTATTGTATATAATCTCCTATAATTACAGTGTAGCACTTCAGTTCAAATATTAACATAGTCTCCTTTAAATTCTCTTTTCTCTCTCTTGCACTTGAGTCCTTGGACTCTTCTCTGACTCTCTAATCCTTCAACTCTCAAGAACTGTGAGTACAAGGACACAATACATAAGTCCTGCATCAAGAGTCCTCATCTCCCCTCCAACCAACTTTGTATCTACTTGATACCTTTGCTCCAACCCAATTCCAGACCCTTACCCTCAGAGGATCTAATTTTAACACCATCAGATTAGGAACATTCAAAAAGACAGAGCTCCATGATAGTGTAAGATCTGTTCTATTTCATATTTTTCTTCCCCTTCTACTAGATCAAATGGTGGCATAGGGAAGTTTGGGCCATGAACAGTATTTTTGCAATAGGGTGATAGCAGGGAAGCATGAAATATGATGTGAATCTTTCATATCTTTGGCAAATGGAGTTGATACATGATGGGTGATAGTATCTTGGTTATCATAAAGGGGCCTTTTTGCTTGGGAGTGAATTTCAGGTTGGTGATGGAACAGCAAAGGTTTTTGGCTTCAAGCCAGACCTTGTTACCTAGGGAGAAGGGGGGGAAACTTTGTTTGGAGTAAGACATCATAACTTGGCAGATGAGTTCATATACAGTAAGGGCTTCATTATATGCAGTAGAAAGGGACTTCAGATGGGCTTTGACTGTGGATAAAGGGAAGTTGGCAATAATTGAAGGTAGGGCATGGAATTCAAAGCCCATCATGAGAAAAAGTGGTGATTTGCTGGTAACAAAGTGGGGGTAGTGATTATGCATGAATTCTGCATGAAAGATCTTATTGGCCCAAGAGGCAGGGTTATTTCTGCAGAAAATGCAGAGATAGGTTTCAACGGTTGACATGTTCAGTTTTTCCATCACTTTGAGGGTAATAGGTGGTAGAGAGAGATAGATCATAGTTCAAAAGATGTCCTAGTTCTTTGGCAAGGAAGAAGGCAAACTAAGGGCTTCATTCAAAGATAATCTTGTCATAGAGTCCAAAGTGAAGGTAAATCTTGTGGAAAAATAGGAAGGCAACTTCTTTAGTGGTAATGATTTTTTTGATGGGGGAAAGAATTATCCCCTTTATAAGTCCATAATTGACCACAACCAAAAGAGAGTCAAATGAAGATGAGAATGGGAGATCAGTGATAAGATCACAGCTGATCTGTTGAAAAGGGTAAAAGGCAAAGAATTTGATTGGTGTGACAGGGAAAACAGTGGGGTGAGTGTTGGCTTTTACTTGTTAACAGTGGGCACAGCCCTCAATATAGCAATGGACAAAGGAGACAAGGCCTGGCCATCAAAATTCAGCAGCAACAAGTTGGTGGGTTTTGAAATAATCCAGATGACCAGAAGTTTCATGATCATAACAACATTGGAGGATGGAGTGACAGAGGGTGTCATCAGGAGAAACATAGATGTGGTTACAGTAAAGGAGAACCCCATTGTGTAATTGCCAATTGGCAAGGTGAGAGCAGAAGGCAGGGGGAAGATGGCCATCAATGGCCTATAAGGCTTGAAGAACAAGGGGGTTATTCTTCAAGAATGATTGGATATGAGGTGCCGTAATGGCATTAATAAGATTTACAAAAAGCAATGGGAAAAGGAAAGTGATGCTGAAGTTATTGTTATGTTTGACCCAGGTAGGGGTGGACGTAGTCTCATGATATTTGAGGGCAAGGGACAAAGGGCAAGGGAGTCCTAGGGATTTCCTAGTGGTGAATATCTGTTGCAGTACACAGAAAGACAAAGGACAAAGGGGTGTTGTGCAATGACAACAGTTGAAGCAACACAGAGGTCACTCAAAGTAGACCTAAGACTTAAGAGAGACAAGGCCTAAGTGTGGCTTAGGAACTGGAAAAGGAGGCTTGGGTTCAGGTAGTAGTACAAGAAAGACAAGTGTGGGGAAACTATAGTACAGAAAGATGGGTTTATATACTAAGTGGGGGGCGAAGGTGACATAAGCAGAAGTGAAAGGTCATAGAACGTTGTGGAACGTTCATGACAAAGTGTCAAAGATAAGAGGTATGTGAGAGTGAATGGGAGGAGGCCAGTTACCGGGCAAATGGCTATTGGATGATAGAAGATACGGGTATTGTAGTAACTGGCTGAAAGAGATGAGTGTCCAACATGTCGCTGGAGTGGACTAAGTAATACAAGTAACAAGCGTAACAGGAAAAAGAAGGAATCGTAACAGTTATCACCATTAGATGAAAGGAGATCAGGATAATGGAAGAGTGCATCCAGTGCACCAAGGAGTTTGCCTGAAACATGAATCATCTTTAGATCAAAGTCAGCAAGGTCAAGGAGCCAACACACTTGGTGTTAGTTAAGTTCCTGGGATTTACAAAAGTAAGTTAGGTTTTTGTGATCTGTGAAAATCTGCATAGAAAAAGGGGAATCATGGAGGTAGTGTTGCCAGGACTTAAGAGTGTAGATGACAGCAAGGAGTTCATAATCATATATGTTATAGTTTCATTTGGCCTGAGTGAATGACTGGAAAAGATAGGAGTAGGGGTGCCAATCACCATTAGCATTAATTTGGAGGAGAACAGCTTCAAAGGTGAATTTGGAAGTGTTGGTGGCAATGGTAAAGGAATAGGTGATGTTGGAAAGATGGAGAACAGGATGAAAGAGAAAAAAGTATTTGAAAATATCAAAGAATGCCTTGTATGCAGAGAATTATTTCCAAGGGGTATTCTTCTTGGTTGGGTTAATAAGGGGTCCAATACTAAAACCCATAAGAAATATACCAAACAGTTCCTTCAACACATGCAAAAATTAGACCTATACCTTAAACTTAAGAAATGCCAGTTTGCTATTAAGAAGGTTGAATACCTCAGCATGATCACCAAACCCAGTCTTATTACCATGGACTTTGTTAAATTCAATGGCATTGCCAACTTCTATTGTTTGTTCATCCCTGACTACTTTATCATTGCTCAAAAGAAGATCAGAAGATCATCCATGTAAATGATGAGCCAGCCTTTGATAATTATATCACAAAAGGTGTTATTTATGAAATATTAGAATATAGGTGGGGAATTTGTTATGCTTGGCCCAGGTAGGGATGAGCCTAGCCATAAAAGATAAAGGACAACACCTGCTAAAAGCAAATGCTTGACTAGGGTGTGGAGTATACCTAGAGATGCAGGCCTAATTAGAAATGGTGGGAACTAAAAGCAGAGGAGGCAAAGCAGAGTTGGGAAGTGAGGCTAGTCAAACAACCAATTGGATTGGAAGTTGTGAGACTTGGTAGATTGCAAGGCAAATCTAGGGAGAACTAGCTTAGGATACAATAGTGCATGCAACTAGTATTTAAGTGAAAAGAAATGTGCACAGATCAAGAATGTAAAAGAAAACTATTGTCAAGATAGGAAAGAAATAACATGGAACATTGTTGAAAAAATATAGCTAAAGTGAGGAAGAAATGTCATAGGTGGGAGGAGAAATGATAATGATCAAGTGGTGACTAATTGGCAGATGGGATGGGAGTGAGTCATCATAGAGGGAAAAGAAAATGAGGGTCTGTGAGAAGAAAAAGAAAAGGGGTGAATCATAATATTTCCTGTTATATCTAAAGTAGCCATGAGGACTACTAAAAGTCTAAACCATACCCTCTAGGGGATTTGCACATATTAGTGCATGCTTCAGCATCACGAAAGTCATGGTAATTGTTATATTTATAGATGTGGTTGGCAGTGTTGTTGAGGTTCTCATTGTTGTTGAATAAGGTGGAAAAATGTGAAGTAGGGGGTCACTGACCTAACAGCCTATGGGGTTCAGCAGAGATTAATTCCTGTTTAGGAAGAAAATGAAGGGGGTGATGGTTGCTCTAATATCAGACAGTTCAGGGTTTATGGGAAGAGTAGATTCAAGAGAGGTTTAATGAGAATGATAGGTGGAGAATAATGACAAAGATGATTTGGAGGATTGTTGGAGTGAGCAATGT
>JBBPTZ010000265.1:0-28871 GCA_038094315.1 Phylloporus cf. tubipes | reverse complement strand
GCCGAGCGCTTGCCGAGCTCCCACGCCAGGCTGGGGGCCGTGTACTGGCGTGGTGACCTCGCTTGACCTCGCTTGGGGTCACCGCGGGGTCAAGCGAGGTCACCAGCGGGGTCACCACGCCCTGGCTCGACGCCGGATATCTCCCATGTATACTGTACATCTGTCCATAATTGCATTGGGGCGACAAGAACACTATTTATTTCGTGGACCTTGAATTTGCGGTGGTGACCCCCAAGAGAAGCGGTTACTTCCGGCGATCTAGCCGGATCTGCCGGCCGAGAGCGGAACGAATGCGCAAGTGCAACGCGTCGACGCGCCGGAGATGGCCGGGCCTGACAGCTTGTTGAACGGCCCTTACGTCAGCGAGTCCGTGCTCAAAATTCTCACGGTTTGAAAAATGAGAGGTCTCCCCTTATACGCGGCTCCCACCCGCCAAACGCTCTCTGCCAACCTTGCCTTATAGCACTGTGCGGTCCACCCGCCTATAATCAATCACTCCCCTACCACCCCTCACTGTAGCATACAACAAAGGTCGGCCCTCCTTTTGCTTTTATCTACTCTTAGATCACCTTGTCTGATGTGGGCCATTCTTCCTGGCTCGTCGCTCCCTGTCGTCGCCGTCGTGCGCTGTCATGACCGCGCTGGTGCCATGTTTGTTTGGTCACCGACGCGTCGACGCGCACCGTGTCCTACAACACTCCACTTCACTTGCACATCTTTTCGCGTGCTTACGACGTGTTGAATCGTTTTCTAACTCGTTTTTTCTCTTCTAGATGCCCAAGGAAGCCAAACCCAAGGTTCGTTTATCACAACTTTCCTACCACACTCCCACTTAACCGCATATATGCTACATTTTACTTCAATACATGCCTTCTTTTACTTTGTTTTTCGTACGCTGTCGCTCACACTCATCAACAGCGCAAGGCTGCTGAGAAATCCGAAGCTAAAACGGCCAAAGGCACAAAGTCAAAGGGTAAGGGGGGGCCAAAGCGGGCTCTTTCTGCCTACATGTTCTTCAGTCAAGACTGGAGAGAGAGAATCAAGGCTGAAAACCCTGACGCCGGGTTCGGTGAGTGACTTCAGTGTCTGTGCACTATCCATAAACAGTCTGTTCACAGGCGAGGTCGGCAAGCTGCTCGGCGCCAAGTGGAAGGAACTTGACGAAGACGAGAAAAAAGTATCCTCGTTTGCACTTTGTCTTACATGCATATTAATATTTCTCTCAGCCTTATCTTGATATGGCTGCCAAGGATAAGGCACGCGCTGAGGAAGAGAAAGCATCCTTGGCTGGCGTAAGTCCACTTCTTGTGCGACACTCTTCAGCCAAGTTGACTCTTATTGTCCAACAGACAAAGGGAACATCAAAGGAGAGTGGTGAAGAGGCTGCCGACGAGGACGACGAGTAAACGTCAAAATCCATGATACGTCTCCGTATTCAAGACCCCGTCTTCCCTTTTTGCCCTGGTCGCAACTTAATATCGATTTCCCTCCCCCCTCCTTTCTGTTTCCAGTATAGTATCTTCCGCCTCCCGCGAGACATGCCTGCCAGCCCTCCCTTGCCGCCGTATATATTCTCTTCCATTGTAGCTTGCTCTTTTCGATGCCCCTCTGCTCTCATGTGCTTGCTCGCCATTGCCGTCCTTCGTAAACCTGGTTCTGCATGTTATCCGTACTTTGCTGCGTTGAAAATGATTGTATTCTGTACGATCACCACACGCTCCCAGATGGTCAGGTGACCTTGCCATGCGCGAATGAGTAACGTGACCCTGCTTCGTCCATTTCGCTACGCGATGTCCCACGGAAAGGGGAAGGCGAAGCCGCCTGTATATCAGCAGAGTTGCGCGCACACCTTATTACTTCGCGTCGCGTACTGACATTCTGCATAGGGATCTTGGAATCGATTCCAGCGCCCCTAGGTACGTAACCACACAGCTCGGGTTTTCGATGTTTGACCCAAAATAACTTAGAACCAGATTCTGACCCGGAATTTAACGCCGGGGCGTTCGTTTACGAGACGAGAAGGAAGCCAAAACGTCGTCGCAAATCCTCGGACGCGTCGCCGCCTCACAAGTCACGAACGAGACGGAGTGATGTCACTGGTGGAACTCGCAATAGTTCCAGTAAGTGCATTTAAGTGTGAACGATATCTACATGCTCCGTGTTCTGCAGGGAACGTATCTCGTCGCGTTGAAGAACCCAAGACGAATCCTCTGTTGGAATATTTTGGTATGAGCTCATGCTATCGCGGATCCCGCATATATGCATGACCTCGACATTTAGATGATCTGGACTTACACTCCGCCTCGGAGGATGATCAGGGCGCAGATGTTGATGACGAGGTATCAGACATGGGCTCAAACAAGGACTCTGACGCGGAGCAGCCAGCTGTCTCTAAAACATTGACGGCGTTTTCAAAGTCCAATGATACGACACCAAATATAGGCAGAGTCCGCCCAGTTGTGGATGATTCTGAGACGGAATCCGAGTCGGAAGCAGAAGCAGAAGCGGTTGTGCCAACACTGAAACGCAAGTTACCATCCTTTCCTCAAATCGTGCCTCCGTCAAAGCGAAAGCAAACGCCTCCTGTGGAGGGTGTGTTAATCTATAAAGTGTTCCGCCAGTTTTGAGCTAATCCGTTGTAGATGATTCTGAAACCGAATCTGAATCAGAGGATGAACCCGTGAAAGCCACACGAGCTACTGGTAGGTAGTCTCGAATGTTTACCAGTTCACAAGTGAATTCGACCATTTCCAGCCCAAATGGCCCCGGTTACCCGGTCAGACTCTGAGACAGAATCTGAATCTGAAGAGGACATGATTGCCAATCCTGTTTGCATCCCTTCGCGCTACGTCACTTTTCTAAATCTTTAAATCTGTGTTCTACAGGCATTCAGTCCTCGACCTGGCTTCCCTCTTCGCGAAAGTCAGAAATACCTCGGCCCATTCGTCCTAAACCGCGACGAATGTATCATGGTACCAGCTGCGATCAACACCTATCTAAGAGAATATCAACGTGAAGGTGTACAATTTTTCTGGGAATTGTATAACGAAGGACGAGGCGGACTCCTTGGTGACGATATGGGTTTGGTATTTCAGATATCTTGTTTTTACCCTTCCCTCTGATATTCTCTTCGCTTGTAGGGTAAGTGTTGTTCATGGGGGAATCTCGCGACTTAGTTATGGTGTGGCATGACAGGCAAGACTATCCAGGTTATATCTTTCCTCTCTGCCATCATGAAGAAGCATGGAGATCGAAGAGATGTAGATCGGAGACGAAACCACGTCTCAAAGCTCCAAGATGGTCTGGAATGGAGAAAGCATCGTATCCTTCCTCCAGCGAATACCGTATGGCCGACTTGCTTGATCATCGCGCCGTCCACGGTGGTCGCCAACTGGGAGCGTGAATTTAAAACCGTGAGCGCAATTAGGTCTCCTCGAGTGCAATTTAGCCAATTAGTATGCTATCAGTGGGGATATTTTGAAGTTGGTTCTTATACTGGCTCACCGACGTGCCGAGAAGAAGTCCTTACGGATTTTAAGATGGGACGTCTAGATGTGGGTAAGTGCGAGCTTTCAGTCTGTTTTTCGAAAAAAGCACACGCGCATTCTCGCAGTCATCACGTCGTTTGACCTTGCGCGCAAAGACATTTCGTTACTTGATGATTTACCCTGGTCGGTTATCATGGTTGATGAAGCGCACCGTGTCAAAAACCCCCGGTCAAAAATCACCAAAGCGTACCACCAGTTCACATGCACGAGACGGTTTGGCTTGACGGGGACAGCAATACAGAACTCCTACAATGAGCTGTGGACAATCCTTGACTGGACGAACCCTGGGAAACTGGGGTCGATGAAACAATGGAAAGGATTCGTTGTTAAACCGTTGACTGTAGGTCAGTCGGCGAACGCGACGGAAGAAGAGAGGACCAAAGCGTTGGTGCGCGCGACTATTTGAAGTGTTTGAGGAGTGTGTCTGATTTTCTGTAGGCTGTTGCGAAAATTGTCAGGGACCAGTTGCTGCCGAAGTTCTTCAAGCGCAGGTAAGCGAGCTGTTTGTTGGTGTACTACCTCCAACAACCCCTCCAGGACCAAGGCCATCATTAGGGATCAGGTGAATATGCTCGTTCTTGACTCAGTATCCTGTGGTAAACAAAATCTGTAAAGCTCCCAACAAAGATTGATGAAGTCGTCTTTTGCCCTCTCACACCACAACAAATCAAAGTCTACAAGCGCATTTTGATTATGGACCCAGTCCAGAATATTGTCCGAAAAGACGAATTATGCGATTGTGGATCGAGAAAAAAGTTGGTTGGTTGCTGAAGAGGCTAGTCACTTGTTGCTGACACCTTCAAGGCGTAAAGACTGTTGTCACCCCTTCGGCAAAGGAGATGTTCTGAAATTCACGTCGATTTTGATTAAGGTCTCAAATCACTTGGCCCTGATCCTCCCGGGTAACATCGTTTATCCACGAACTCATCACGCAGCTAATAACTACATTAGCGCCGACCGATAGTCAAGAGCAGGTGAGAGATCCAGGAATATGTCCATTTGTCGTATTTTGATTGCCGGACAGACCATCCGGCATCGCGAGCTCGCCGAACTCGTATTTGCGGGGGAATCAATCCCGAAGTTCGGGACAGCGATGATGCTGCCATCTTTCTGTGGAAAGTGGACTGTAAGTCATAAATGTTTATTCGATTGACGTGCCCATGTTCAGTGAAATGGTTCACAGGTTCTTGATACACTGCTGAAAGATTGGAGAAAGGACCGGTCGAACAAGGTTCTTATCTTTACAAAATCCGTCAAGTTACTTGAGATGTTGGATTTTCACCTCAAAAACCGTGGTGCGATCGGATTCCAGAAAGCCGCGGTATTTTTGTTCAAGGGTGTACAGGTTACGGATTTCTGAAACTAGACGGATCCACCAGTCAGCCAGAGAGTAAGTGATAGCGTCATGCTTGACAATGGAGGAGCTTACTCCCTGGCACATACAGGGATGCCGATGATTGATAGATTTCATCAAGATCCGGATATCTTCATATTCCTGATTTCTACACTAGCAGGGGGGACTGGTTTGAATTTGACGGGCGCCAACAAGGTGGTCATCTTTGGTTAGTGCCAGTGAATCGCCGGTTTTCTTTTTGACGATGATAACACTGCTCAGACCCTAACTGGAGTAAGCGCACTTGACTTTGCTTGGTGCCGCGTCACTAAGGACCGCATTTGCGTCCAGATCCCGCTCATGACCTGCAAGCTATGGACAGGGCGTACCGCTTCGGTCAGACTCGCGACGTCCATGTTTATCGACTTTTGGGAGCGGGCTCCATTGAAGAATTAATCTACGCTCGGCAGCTTTACAAGCAACAACAAATGGCTATTGGCTACCAAGCCAGCGTACAAACGAGGTGAGAGTTTGTGCTTGGCCTATCGACAGTTGTGTATTACAGCATGGTGTTGTTAGGTATTTTTCAGGGGTACAAGGAGATACCAGTAGACAAGGCGAACTTTTTGGCGCAAAGAATATATTCAAGCTTCACGAGGATACCCTTGCTACGAAACTCGCGGTAAGCTCAAAAAAACAGGACCGACAGACACGGGAGCTAGACTTGGAAATTTGATATTAGATCGAAAAGGCTTCCATTATTGAACTTGACTGGGCCCTAGGACATCTCAGTGGGAAGTCGAAGCGACAATCAAGGGCCAAGGATGACTTGTTGCAGGAAATGGACCAAAAGGGTGGGAAAGAAGAAGTGAATATGATGCTCTTATTCTTGACCTTTTCATTAACGTCTCTTACAGGCAGATCTGCGAGGGCTAACTGCTCTACTGTTCGATGATGGTGAGTGAATGGTTCAATAACGCATTTGAATGAATGAATAGCGAGGTGTTTGTCAGATCCTCCAGATGTTTCAGAGGAGAATGATATACAGACAACCCTCGGTGCAATTGGTGTCAAGTACAGTCATCGTAATGATGATGTATTGCTTCCCAGTAGGATTGAAGAGGAACGATCCCGGAATGCACTCAAGGTACTGTAGCTGACAAAGCACGTTCAGAACGCTCAACTTGCTTCAGGAACATAAACGGCGACGAGCCTCCGCAAGGAAATCCAAGGATGGCGAAGCAGAGGCTAAAACTAAACGGTCAAGGACGCCGGAAATGGAGTGGCCTCCGAAACGCAAACATCACAAGGCTCCACCGACGCCAATGGAACAGTGAGTCAATGGTTTCTGAGTTCTTGATACGTCGTTCATAGACGAACGAATGTGCATTCAGGCTCGCATCTCGCCAAAGAGCCCTGATCGAACTAGGGTACATCAAGGACCCGTCACATGTACCCGTATTCGCCCAGTCTTTGTAAGCCTCGGTTCTAGCTGTGATGAACACTCTGGGAAATTGATCATCGATCGTTCCTCAGTGCAAGAAAATCTGTCGAGGAGCGAGAAGAAATACTCGGGAAACTCGATGAACATGCGCGACAATATCCTTTGGGTTAGGTATGGATATTTATCTGTGCCTGGATCAAATGATTACGAAGTTCGGTTTTCTCTGTCAAGGTTTGAAATCACACGATAGGGCAAGGACTCCGACGGACCCTTTAAGCTATGTAGACTGTGCTGTTTGTTCGGATGAATTGTTCCAAGCATGTGGTAATGTTTGTATCCCTTTGTTGAATCGTGGACAAGTTCAACTAGTACAGTAGGACTATAAACACCAAGCTTAAAGGAGAGAAACAGGTTATGCATGGGTTCTTCATCTCTCATCATCGCGTTCCCAGGTGTACATAAATGGCCACCTCTGCTCACCGACTATTTTCACTGGTTCGACTCAAATGGGGATGGCTATGGCAGGTCCCTGTCTCAAAGTTCGAATCGAATCGAACCTGGCGAGTTTCAATACGAGCATTGAACCTTGTTATGTGGGATAGTTCAGGCTCGACTGACGCTGGATTGGATGGTAAACCAGTGTTTACCACCAACGCCAGCCTAGCTGGACAATCCGCTTTGCAAGATGACTTCCAGTAACGTCGGCCATGCAATAGCTCTCCCGATTGCGGCTGCAGTTCACGATGTGCTCTATCACAGTAGTATGTTCTTTTTTTTCGAATTGTGATTGTGTTTATTACTGTACTGACTCAACATCAGTTGCATCATTAGCCCTTCTCGTGTGGAATTCCCTGGTGACACTCGACGATGAAGTTCAATATATCTGGACGTGCGTAACAACTCTACTTATCCATGCCTCTGACTCACGTTTGCAGTATGCGTAATCGAAGCCAGTTCAAGTGGGTGTACTTCTTCCTTCGCTATGGTGTTATACTCGCACATGTGTAAGCATATCGCAACGTGTCTCACATGCATCTCGTTAAAGATCGCTAATGTTAACTTAGAACGCACAATATTTTCTTCCAAACGTTGGCCCATACCAGCGATCTGACGGAACTTTGCCACACATGGCTTGTTTATGTGATGCTTTTGCCACAAAGCATTGGGACTTCGCTCGAGTTTATTCTGGCATCTCGCGGTCAGTCAATCCATTTCTCCATCGTGAAATGCCGTTCGGCTGGACAAGTCACATAGTATTTGCTCTATATAACCGGTCCAGGAAAATCGCATTTCTACTATTGATTTTGATCTTGTTGGAGATCGCTGGGACAGCGAAATTGCTATGGATGCGATCTACCACTACTTTTCATGGTACATGCCTACTATTACAACTGAACGAGAATGCCTGGATTCAGGGGTGCGCCTTTTTTTCTTCTGCTGTTCGTTGCAAATGGCTGACAATCGAGGTTTTACCAAGGATATTAGGCTTCGTTGTCCATTGCACGCTTCTTGGATTGACATTGTCCAAGTACTTCTTCGCTCTCAGGGAAGGTTGGGGCAGGACCCCCCTCATATCGCTCATGGTTCGTCACGGCAGCTCAGTCTATGCCATAACTGTCTGTAAGTACGCTAGTAACGATAGCTCAGCTAAACACTTAGGATGATCAAGCCGTGATCCTAACAGTGGTGATTCTATTCAACCTGCAGAATGAGCGAGGGATCGCTATTGTTTTGTTCGTGATCAACTTTCGGTGATGTTATGTCTTATTCATGCCGATTTTTCATCATCCAGTTGGTCCACCTCACTGATTAGTATCTTGGTATGTTTTTTTTTGGTCGGGGGTGTGTTTACTCATGCATCGACGTTGCATAAAGGGATGTCGCTTGATACTGAGCATGGAGCGATTGGCAAGAAACCATATTTCAGTAGACCGACTACTATTCACAAGTGAATTTCGTATCGCAACATATGTCTCTGGAGGGTAACACGACGGAAGCCACTTGCTCTGATGACTTTTGGCGTGGAGTTAGCCTCCAATGTGCATTTCCGATAGATCGCGAGTGCATCACTGTAAATGATGCCGCCTTCCTATTATCCTTTTGTAGGCAACACAACCCTGATGTCGAATTTATCATTATACGTATATACAGTAAATAGGCCAAGCGTTCGTCTTGTACACCACATCTCTAAATCGCAGTTGATTGTATTACAAAAATGGCAGCTCTACTATGGCTTTGTGCGCACTTATGCGCGCCTAATTCTTCGGCTAGCGTAGGCTAACAGTAACGTACGAACTTGAGCGTACGAACATGCACTCCCTACAAGGCGACCCAGAGTCGTGGACTCCTTATTGGAGGCCACACAAGTAATCTGAGATTGGGTAGGTGAAGAAGAAACCATTACCAGGGCTTTTGAGTGTCATGTGGTTATTGAGAGGATGGAATAGTGGAGATTGTCGGCATCTCCATGGCACGTCGAACTCGAGCTTCTTCTTCTTCTCGGATTGGTCTCCGTGCATTCAGCCTGCGAACTTTGGTCATGCTGCGCAGCGCCGCCTGGATCGAATCTCCTTACACGCTGAGCATGGAATTTACATATGCTGGCGAGGACGCTCATTAGTCTGATAAGAGTTATTCAGATGACTTCGAGCGCACTCTTGCTTAGTATGATGCCCGGAGCAGCAGTAAGAAACTCAGATACTCCTTTAACCTGTATGTAGTACTTTGGCGATCACATTAGTTCCGACTTGGCGTGTGTGGTAACGAATGCGCTTGCCGTGATTGCTAATGCCGACGCATTAATGCTGCATGGAAGAAAATAAAGCGCGCTCGGGAGATTCTGGAGTGTACTTACAAGGACAGAAGTCCCATTTGAACAAAGACGGCGTTCAGCTTTTTGATGTAGTTGCCACGCCTATTAACGATTAGATGTAATACCAGGCTCAACGAGACAATGTACCGAGTTATACCCGTCCTTGCTGGTCGCAGATAGTAGGCGATAGAACCTGTGATAATAGCATCACAAATGGCGCTCGCTAATGCAGCCAATGGCGTGGTCTGAGTTAACCAGTGGTGAGCCTAGCTCTCGTAGTCTCGTCCCACTTTACCTGAATGGTGAATAGAAGTTGAAACGTTGGCTCGATAAGTCTGCAAATAACGAATGGGAAGTCTGGAGTATTTTACTCAACCACACCTACAAGCCTGCCGTAACCACTGAGGGGTCGAGAGTCAGGGATCATTAAGAACAAACGTAACGAATGAAGAGATACAAACTGAGTCCCAGGACTGGTTCATACTTGAGTGGAGCAGACAGAAAACTATGTTCGGTCACTTACCCAGTTGAGCAAAGGCAGTCACGGACTACCATTTTGAGTTCAGTCAATCGAATGAATAATCTGAGTTTTGGATCATACCACAGCGGATGTAATGACTCGATTCCGACCGCTGACTGGGGGGTAAAAAGTTAATAGTGGCGGGAAAGGCCTGACCACTACTCACTTATCCAGACCCGATGGACGTAGAAGCTACCAAGACTTGGAAATGATCCAAGTTTGATAATGGATACTCTTACCTTTGGACAATAAAAGTGATACAGTACTTGAACCGGGCCATTAACGGAATCTTCGTTGAAAACGATGTCACTTACTACGAGAAAGATTGCGATCTTGGGTAATGCGTGCGCTCAGTATGTACCTTGATCGGGAGAATAGTCCGCTCACAATAAGTGGACTAACGTGAGATGATCTGTTCAGCTTCGAGACCACTTTTGCCTTATCAGATGACTCACGCAGGCAGGTGGAGCGTACAATCCAAAGAGTCATCCATCCGACACTTGACCAATAGGTGATGGTAAGTCCATACCAATGTGATCGACTGGACGGTGTCGAGGAAGCTGACCCAATGTCAACCGCAAAACAAGATCTGGCTGGGCGGACATACAAGACAAAAGATACCTGCATATGCATTGGATCCGAATAAGCAGCACCGGAACTAGTGTGCAATTGCCCACCAGAAACTTAAGTTGGACCTTGTCGAACGGAAACGCTTGGAAATAATATATGAGCTGACCAACTCCGATGCCATATAAGCTGTCACGAAGTCAGTTGCGCAGATAACCCAAGTTAAAGAATGGTCGTATTGATCGACATACGCTCCTCCAATTGTCAATCCTGCAGACGTACTTGAACTTAGACCATGATCTAATACCTCATTACACACCTGTCAAGCCAGGGCCCCACATCCACTGAAAAGTAGACGTCATGGCAGATGGAAAAAAACGGTGCGGTACGATGGGAAACGTACACAGTCGTATTTATGTGTGACCTTTGAGTCAGATCCCCGTCGATAACGTACCATGATTGCGGCATCAGGTGACTGAACGGGTTCGACGAATCCTTTTTTTGCACCATCCTGTGGGAGCTTTAAATGGTTTTTCAAAGGGAATCCACAATGAAGTTTACCTGATGCCGGCCTCTCTGACGGCATAAAGGAAAAGACCGCACACCACAGCGGCAGTGGAGGACCCTGGTGAGTCCACTCGAAGCCCACTCAAAACTTTAAGTTACATGAGGTTCCATACGGCGGATATTAATTTGCTTACCATTCAGATAACTGGCGGCAGGATTCCAGGAGGTAAAAAAGCACAATTTTGAGTTGTTTTCGTATTGGTATTCTAGGCCGAGTTGGGAGTCGGATTGAGGCGGGTACTGAGGCTGCTTAAAGTGCCTCGGGCGGATCAACGTTTCCACGCGTCCATTAGTAGTTGTATCAAGGTTGCCGACGGTTGTGTTCCGCCACGGTCTGGCCAACTTACCTGAGGGGTATTCCCGATTCCGAGTTGGAGAGCTTGGCAAGAGAGCTCAATAAGGGCTCTGAATGGACTAGAGAACCTCTCTAAGTTGGTCGTTCATTCAGCACGGACATTGAATCGGCGTTTCAGAAACTTTATTCCCCGTAGCTTTTCCGACGCGGAGCGAATGCCGCGAGACTCGCGCGGCGTGGGCATCGGCGGGGAAGTCACGGTCGTGTGGTATGCCAAATAGCTATGGCACTAGCCTAGAAATGTCCTTACTTAGGCGTCACAAATGCCAATATTGCAGTTGTAGCTTTTCTGGATTGATCCGACGTATCTGATTGACCCTACCCATTTCAAGGTGGGAAAAATGAGTGGTGAAGTAGGTGTGAGCGCTGTTGAGAAAATCGCCAGCCCGATCTGACTTGGTACGTGCCATCACAAGGATTACACGAGGCTAGTCATGTCACCCATGTCGCGGACCAGGTCAAACTCGAAGAGCTCGTGCATACCATTGAGTTCGCGCCGCGCGCCAATGTAAGTCATCATCTTATCACCGGCGTCCGGGGCTTCTAACAAAGTATGGTGCTCGTGTTTTTTGCCAAGTTGGCCGTCAACACTGCGTATGTACAACTTCAACTTTTAAGTTGATACGCAGAGCACCAGTCTTCCTTGAATACTATCAGAAACCCAAAGTCAGAGGTTGACCAGATCATAAAAGCAGAGGAAAGTCGTACACGGCCGAACCCGTCCCAAATAGTAGAGCATCTCAAAGATGTGACTATCGAGATAACGGAATAGTGGAGATCGTCGGAATCTCGATGGGGCGTCGGGCTCGAGCTTCCTGTTCTTCCCGGATTGATCTGCGCACATTGAGCCTGACAACACCGATCATGCTAGGGGACACGACTAGATCACAGATCTACTTACACGCTGAGCATGGAATTTGTGTAACCTGTGAATAGATACACATTAGTCTCGAAAGAGCGATACGAAACGGCTGGGAGCGCACTCTTGCTTAGTACGATACCCGGAGCAGCAGTGAGAAACTGAGTCACTCCGTCAGCCTGTACGTAGTACTTTGGTGACTGCGTTAAATCCGATTTGGTACATCGACCAGCGGTGCGCTTACCGTGACTGCCAATGCTGATGCATTGATACTACATGGAAAGAAATAAAGCAGACTGTACTTGGGATATTCTGAAGCATACTTACAGGGACAGAAGTCCCATTTGAACGAAGACAACGTTCAGCTTTTTGATATAATTGCCGCGCCTATTAATACTTAGAAATGATACCATGCTCAACGGGAGGATGTACCGAGATACTCCTGGCCGTGTTGGTCGCAGGTAGTAGATGATAGAACTCGTGATAATGGCATCACAAATGGCGCTCGCTAATGCAGCCAACGGCATGGCCTGAGTTAACCAGTGGTGAGTCTAGCTCTCACAGTCTCATTCCACTTTACCTGAATGGTGAATAGAGCTTGGAATGTTTTCTCGACAATTCTGTAAATGATGAATGGGAAGTCTGGGGTATTTTACTCAACCACACCTACAAGCCTGCCGTAACCACTGCGAGGTCGAGAGCCAGGGATCATTAAGAAGTAAATCAAACGGAAGGAATGAAGAGATACAAACTGAGTCCAAACACTTGTTCATACTTGAGTGGAGCAGACAGGAAACTATGTTCGGTCACTTACCTAGTTGGGCGATGGCGGTCGCAGACTATTGTTTCGAGTTCAGCCGATCGAGTGAATAATCTGAGTTTTGGATCATACCACAGCGGATGTAATGACTCGATTCCGGCCGCTGACTGAGGTAGAACATTAATGATGACGCGAAATGCCTGGTAACTACTCACTTATCCAGATCCGATGGACATAGAAGCTATCGGGTCTAGATCAGGGAATGGTCCAGGTTTGATTATGGATGCCCTTTACCTTTGGACAACAAAGGTGATACAGTACTTGAACGGAGTCATTCACAAAATTTTCGTTAGAGTCCGTGCCACTTACTAAGAGAATCATGTTGGCCTTGAATAGTGTGTACGCTCAGTGCATACCCTAATTTGGTAAAATAATCCACCTACGATGTAAATTCTAATGCGGGGGTGATTCTATTAGCTTCAAGGCCGGTTTCGTATCATCAAGTGACTCACTTAGGCAGGTAGTACGCACACTCCGGAGAGTCTTTTCTCCGACACTTGATCAGTAGATAATGATAAGTCCACACTAAACAAATCGTCTGTGCCGTGTCGAGAGCGCTAGTCGAACGTCAAGCATATGGCAGGATTTGGAAGGGCAGACATACAAGACAAAGTATACCTGCATGTCATGCGTCGGATTTGGATCAGCAGCACCGGAGCTGGTGTGCAATTACTCACCAGAAATTTTAGCTGGACCTTGTCGAATGGAAATGCTCGGAAGTAAGCTATAGTTTGACACATTCCGACCCCATACAACCTGTCTGTCAGTCATGCGGGTTGAACTAATCACAACAAGCTAACCGACATACGCTCCTCCAATCGTCATACCTGCGGAAGTACTTAACCTTTGACTAAGAGTAGAACGTCTTCACGTACCTATCACAGCAGGACCCCACATCAATTGAAAATTTGGTGCACTCATGGCGGATGAAGACAACTACAACACAATGTGTGATGCAAATGGAACGCCCCCCGGAGGATATCGTTACCATCGTAATACTACTGCCAGGTGGCTCAGGGTGAAGCTTCAAAAGCTTTTAAAAAGTGAGTTATGCTCTTCTGGGTGCCACACGGCGGCGGCCCTGGGTGCATCGAAATTAAGTAAATTCTTCTATTTTTTTAACTGCATGATCAAGACCTGTCCATACAAGTTTCTGACTGGCTTGATTTGGACCGGTGCGGTTTAGAATATTCTTTTCAATACAATGATAACTTTAAGTACTTGTCAACTGCCTTTCCAGTCGAGATCAGAAAAAGGGCAGATCGCCAACCTTCCCCATAATTAACACGGAAATCCAGAGTTAGAGGAGCTTAAATTAGGATAATAAATCATAAAGCAAACATCCACACAGCCGAATCCATCCCAATAGCAGAACATCTCAGATGCGGCTATTGAGATAACGAGATAGTAGGGATCGTTGGAATCTCGATGGCACGTTGGGCTTCAGCTTCTTGTTCTTCCCGGATTGACTTCCGTGCATTCAGCCTGAGGACTTTGGTTATACCATGCAGCATCGTTCAGGGCTGATCTGCTTACACACTGAGCATGGAATTCACGTAACCTATAAATAGGTACTTATTATTCCGGTGAGAGTAATACGAGACAAACGCACTCTTGCTTAGTATGGCACCTGGACCAGCGGATAGAAACTGAGCCACCCCGTCAACCTGTACGTAGTACTTGGGGACGAGGTGAATTCCAATTTAGAGTCCTGGCATGGTACCTACCGTGACTGCCAACCCTAATGCATTGATACTGTATACAAATGAATACACATCACAGTATTCAAGACATTCGGGAGTAAACTTACAAGGACAGGAGTCCCATTCGAACGAAGACGGCATTGAGTCGCTTGATATAGTTGTAACGCCTGTTCAACAGTTGACATAAAACCACAAATAGTAATAGAAGGAATACTTGCCGATATGCGCCTGTCCTTGCTGGTCGTAGGAAGAATGCAATGGAAACCGTGATGATGGCATCACAAAGAGCACTCGCTACCGCCGCCATTCCCACAAACTGATGATAGGTAGTGAGTCATGCATTCACAATGAAGCCTACTGGGATCGCACCTCAGTGGTAAATAGAGCGAACGTCTTCCGCGTGTGAATTCTGCAGAACGATCGATGAGAAGTTCGGGATATGGATGTGATACGTAGTACTCACAACGCTCTCATGCACACTACAGCGTCACCGGACATATATTAATCAAGACACGAAGGGAAGGAATGGAGACACGAACGAAGTCCAAGCACTGGTCTGAACTTGAATCAATCGGTTCAGAGATTTTGTTCCTTCACTTACCCAGTTCGGTGACGGCTGCCACAAGCTGTCACACTGAATTTAGTAGCGCCAAAAAAGAGTATCCGGAGCTATAAATCATACCACGACGGATGTAATGACTCGGTTCTGACCGCTGACTGTAGGGGGGGAATTAATAGTAGCGAGGAGTAGCCCATAATTTCTCACTTATCCAAACCCGATGAACGTAGAAGCTGTCAAAGGGTCAGCACGCTATCCAGCAAGATGGTGTATGAGTCTACCTTTGTACAATAAAGGTGATGCAATACTTGAATGGAGTCGTTTACGAAATTCTTTGATGGAGCTATGCGCCACTTACTACAAGGAAAAATCCGACCTGAAATGGTTTGTGCACTAGTTTGTTCGTACGAAATAGATAAATGGCGCACTTACAACGGTAAATCTACCACGGGGCGTAAAATGAGCTTTAAAGACGGTCAAATTTTCATCAAGTGACTCACTCAGGCAGATACACCGTACATCTCGGAGTGTCGTTCGTCCGACATGCGACCAATTGGTGATGGTAGGACCATAGCGACGCGATCGTGTGCGCTGTGTCGAGAGCGCTGGTCTAACGTCAACAATATGGCAAGATCTAAACGGGTTCACGCACAAGACGGCAAATACCTGAAAAACGATATGGGCTGAGCAAGGGACCCTCCGACTATGCACCCGAACATGCTCACCAGCAACTTTAGTTGGATATTGTCCGATGGAAACGCTCGGACATAGAATATGAATTGACCGACCCCGACCCCGTACAAACTAGCATGCAGTCAGTCGCGTAGATGAACGATTCGTGATCACGTAGATTGACATACGTTCCTCCAATCGTCAAGCCTGTAGAGGTACCAGCTTAACCTTGGACCGTGAACATGCTAGTGCCTTCTTACATACCTATCAAACCAGGGCCCCACATCCATTGATGAGTAAATGTCATGATAGAAGGAAAGAGCAGTGCGATGGAGGATGTACGAAGGCGTACGTTAGGGCGCGTCCGGTTCCTTCATCATGCGGCTTAGTACGGCGAGCTCGAGAGTTTGTTCCCAGAATGATCCTGGACAACCCTGAAGAGTTACGTGACAAGAACAAAGAAGCGTTTGCTTTCTCACCCAAGGGTTCCCGGGTGGCTTCGACATCCGGGGTATCAGACTTGGCGAAGTCCAACCTTCCCCTTGGAGTCTTGGCATGGAAATCCACCCGTCTAAAGGTTAGGTCAAACCCGTGGTAGCGGAGACACAGTGCTGTTGCTTGCCTACCAAACTTTGGCCGAGTCATCTCAGTGAGGGTGACGAGTCACTGCGCGATGCGGTTCGGAAGGTTTTCTTTTCGGTATCACTACTTACCGTCAAAGGCTCATATACCAGTCATGTCACCCAACTACGAGACCTGGTCCAAGGAAAAACTCGTCGCGCGTCTCACCGAGCTCGAGCAACGCGCCAAGCGTGCCACAAAGCGTGCTATTTCGCCCAGCGCAGGTGGTCGCCCGTTCCATTTCAAAGACCATCCCGTTCGCAAGATCGCGGTCAAGTTTTGCTATTCAGGATGGGAGTATAATGGTCTGGCGTATCAGATCGACCCTACCCCGCTACCGACCGTCGAGGAGGTGCTCTTCCAAGCGTTTGCAAAGGCACGATTGGTAGACGCGGAGGCTGGTTTGGATGGATGTGGGTGGGAGAAGTGCGGGAGGACCGACGTGGGGGTGAGCGCTGCTGGACAGGTCATCTCGCTCTGGGTGAGGAGCGCAAGACCGGCCGGCGAACCTGATGCACCAGGAGCGGGTTCATCGACCTCAGAGCGGCTGGATAAAACCGACGAAACATCCCCGGACTCGGACTTGCCATCGTTTGACCTCGACGACGAACCTCCTTCCAATTCCTCCGCCCCGCCTCCTCGTACCGGGGAGCTGCATTATGTCTCCATCCTCAACCGTCTTCTCCCACCAACCATCCGTGTGCTCGCCTGGTCTCCCGTATCCTCAGACTTCTCTGCCCGATTCAACTGCACACAGAGACACTACAAATACTTTTTCACTCCCCACGACCTCGACGTTTCCCTCATGCAACACGCCGCCACCGCCCTCGTCGGCGAACACGATTTTCGTAACCTGTCCAAACTAGACCCAGCCAAGCAAATCACCGACTTTCGTCGCCGGATCATGCACGCCGAGATCGCACCCGTCTCAGGCCAGGGAGACGACGCCGTGTACGTCCTGGATCTCGTCGGTTCTGCATTTCTGTATCACCAAGTACGGCACATCGTGGCTATCTTGTTTCTCGTCGGTGCGGGCCTCGAATCCCCGTCGATCGTACCCGCGCTGATGAACGTCGACGGGTCTGAACGTTCCCTCTCCCCCCTCCCCATCGTCGATCGAAAACCAGAATACCAAATGGCAGACGCGCTCCCTCTCATGCTCTGGGATTGCGCATTCGCGGACTCGGACGTACAATGGCAGACTGGGGACGAAAACAGTGGCGACGAGCATGCAAGGACCAAGGGCGACCTGTATCATCAGCTGCATTCTGTACATCAACGTTCACTTATACATACCACCCTCGAGGCCCATTTCCTGGCAGCTACTGCCCGGTACCATCCACCACCTCCCCAGTACTTCCCATTCAGTAAGACTGGTCTGACGGCATCAACAATCCCCCCGCTGACAAACAAGGTGGCTCCAGTGCTTGGCGTGCCTCTAGGCGGAGGTACATATAGAAGGGGAGTAAAATACGTCCCGATAGTCCAGCGAAAGAGGCTTGACCATGTCGAAGTTGCCAACGCACGCTGGCGGGCCGGGAAAGGTAGTCGCAGAAACGAAGAACTAGACGCCGCAGATAACGGTGACGACGAGTAACTTCAATCACCAACTCGATAGAACAAATTAGTTCCTGTTCATTGAATACATGGGAATAAGGGAACGGTCAGGCCAAGCAAAGGCGCCTGCGGGCATCTAACAGTGCGTGCGTGCGTCCAAATGGTCGAGATAACACAATCTCTACGCTAGTGGGCCATTGTCCAAATAAGCGTACGTATCCTCCGTTGCTGGACTCCCAGAGAACTCCGCGGCGAGAGTCTTGTCTGAGGAAAATGAGTGAACATGAACAGCTCAAGTGTAAACTACTTACAACTGGCGTCGCTGGCAATGTGCTTGAAATGCTTCAAAGGCCACGTTGTGCCAGCAGCAGCTTCATCGCGCCTTCTTTGCCTCTGTTCATTCTAATACCGGTCGTCGTCAACACACCTCGGAATGCCAACGATGGAACCATACCTCTATCCTGCCCTTCTCCTTTGCAGCAGTCTCAAAGTCACCCTCCCTTATACCCTTTGCAACACCCTGCCACAGGCGCCGACTCTCCCATTCATCTTGTTGTGCAATGGGCACCACAGTAACTTCTTCCTTCGGAGTCGTGACGTCATGGAAGGTAGCACCAGTTGCCTTGTCCGTCGACGTGGTGTGCCACGTCCCTTGAATGACATGCTCAGAGTGTTTGGGATGTGAGACCGTCGCCTTGAACGAATGAGATGTTCCAGAGAAGTATCCTTTACCCTTGTATTCGATCTAACACAACCGTAAGCTTGTGTCGACGGATGATGTAGATAGCGACCGTACCACAGACAGCCAGCCATTCGACCCCTGGATGTGACTTGTGTCGACTAGCTCAATGTATGGGGAACCGTACCAAAGACCGTCGATACGGAGACGAGGAAGAGTGATCAAATACTCTTCCTTCTCACCAGATGGCAGCGCAACCGTCAGAATGGCATGCCCGACCTGCTTAACGGTGATGCTACCACCTGGCTATGTGTCAGCCTGTTGTGCAACTGCACAAGGAGGCACAGCCAGTCACGGACCACTGAAACTTGTCTTTTGGGCATTGTGGCCAGTCAACACGATACCCTTTACGTCATTGGCTATGCGGTATGCAGTAATTGGGGGGTGGTGCGAGACTTGTTCGACAACAAGGGTAGTCTTGCCGCCGCGTTCCTTCGTTTCTGGCCAATAACCGTAGAACAACCTGGGATCGTCAGTCGACAGACCGCTGCCTTTGCACTATACTCACTCTCCAAGGACAGGATTCAAAGGCCTGGATCACGATCAGTACTGAACAGATATGCGGTCGGGTGACTTACTTCTTCTCGGATCCCATTGATTCATTGCGTGAGGTATATTGGCCCTTGAGGGTACTCTAAAGATGGATAGATGAGCACCAGGAAGAAAGAACCGTGGGACAGGTATTACGATGAACCATCGCAGCACGGCCAACGCGCGAGCTTCTTCTGTCTTTCCGTCCGCAATCTTGGCAAACAGCTCTGGACGTTCGCACCAGTAGGCTACGAGCGAATCAGCGACTACCGGAATTTCGAGCAAGAAGACATACCAGGAAATTCAGTGAGCGACGTGGGTGACAGAATGAACGGTGGGGCTGTCATGGCCGACAGATCCCCAGTGAAACCAGCGAGGCTATGAATCGTTCAGCACACCAGACCGCTCGTACAAGACCTTTGACCAACGATTTCAGGAATGACGTCCAACTGCCCTTTTGCGCTGCAGGCACGGCCTAGGGTCACGTACGAGAGTGTGGATCGGACGTTCGACATACAGGTATGGGTAGATTTACGGTTATGATCAGGTCTACGAAAAACCCTGGACAGACTTGCCTCGCCAGCTTGTTCAGACATTGCGTTGAAAATCTTCCGGAGGGGTTGAAAACGGGCTGGCGGGGGATTGTCGAAGTAATTGGTCAAAAGAAAAACACGCCGTGCGCCGTCTCCATACTAGGTCACGTGAAATACCCCCCCTGAGCTCCTTCGCTGAGCTGCCCGTAAAAAACATACACAACGATTGAACGGACGATAGACTACAGCATGTTGTGGAGGAAAAACTACAACGCCTCTTCTGCAGTGCGCCGCACCAACCGTCGCACCTTCTTCTTGTAAGCTATCGCCGTCAATGAGCCATTGCACTTTGTCGAAGTAGAAGGGCATACCAGTTAAATCAGTGCGGACTTCCTTGGCTGCATCGACGTTAGCTGGGCTGTCCGTGTTGGGAGTTTCCGAGGATAAGAGTGAAATAACACTGATGAGCTACAGTACACGATGGTTAACAGGGACAGGCGGAAACGGACTCGAGGACAGACGTACAATCGTCTCAACCGTATGGACGGGCATCCATCGTTCACCCGCATCCTCGTAGCCATACTGGTCATCGCCGGGTGCATGCTGACCAGGGTACGATAAGCACAATTTCAAAGATTCGGTATGATTCTTACCAAGATCGAGATACAGACGACGCCATCTGGGTAGACTGTATGATATCTTTAGCATCGGATCGCTTCTTGTCACAAAGATGGCTCAACTGTTTGGGTGCCACATCGGCGTAGTGAACCTCATCTTTGGAGGTAACAGGGGATACTCGGGTGGAAAAGTCAATCGGGCCTTGAAGAAGCCACCCTCGCTGTATTACGAGGCGAATCAGCATGAAATAACGAGCCTCGTGACTGGAGGGGTAATCACTAGAGTGTATCAGGTGGCCTTGCAAGGAGATCAGCGAGGTTGCAAGGGACGGCGATCTCACAAAAACGACTGACCCGATGATCATGACATCCCATTCGTACAGATTGTTGTCATCGACGAGTCCTTTTCCCATAATTCTGTCAGGAATCCGTTGGAGATCGACGCCATGAGGGAACGTTGCCTGTACCTGCGGAGAATCCCTCGACGGGACGCTTAGTGAGCTCTGTAAGCTGACGGCGAAGGAGAAGGGAGTTGGACGGCTGCGGTGCTGGCGAAGGCGACATTGCAAGTAGAACGAGGAAGCAAAGGAGTGAAGATCTCCTTGTGTTATTCTAAACGTGATCGTGCGAACCAGCGTAACTACTCCTCTAATTTGCTAGGTGACAAGCTTACTATCGTACTACCAGAGCTGGTTGCTGACGTTCAAGACAATACAGGTGTCGCGTAAGAGCTACTCACAAGGTACATTCAAGTTACTGGCACGGAACATCTGTTTCAGCCCACTGCATGCCATGACCCTTGCCAATATTTCGCAAGTGGCTGCCAGATATGATAGGTCACCCTGGACGACGTGCAGCTTGAAGGCACGCTCTATGGTTTGTATCTGCAAGGAGTCGGTGAACGTATAAAGTCTCACGCATCCGCCAATGGTGCCTTGAAGACGCTAACGCCAAGCTTTCTCACAACCGACAAACATTTCCACTGGCTGTCCCGCCCAGTCCAGAAACATAACCAAGACCTTTCGGACTACCCTGACGGTTGCGACTATCAATCAATGTTGGCACTGGCAAGCAAGATCACGAATTTCTCAATGATGGACAGGAACGCCAAGCTCTACGACAAGTCTTGTCAGTCCTGTGGCACTTGTGTGGGCTAATGACTTACTAATTTATTATCCGATTCGCCGATCCGATCCCTCATGTGCATCCCTACCAAAGGTTCCATTGTACCGGGGCTATTCATTGCTGGGCGTGGTGGCCTTAACCAATAGCCCGAGTTCAATTACCAACATCCGACGAGTTTCTCCGACGCCTGAGAGCTCAGGGACCCGACTTATCCGAACAGTATCCCCCTATGGTGGCCTGTGACAAACATCCTTTGGAATGTCTGTTTTAAGCTTCCTTCCCGGAGCTCACAAGGCCTTCGAATGGCCTCGATCACAAGCTCTCCAACCTTTTCATTGGCGTATCTCGAGGCCCTGCGTAATGTTCGGTATCAAATGAGTGCGTACTGTCTTTCGGGCTTCGAGATCATATGTAGTCGTTTACAGTACGAAAGTGGCCGCGTTCACTTTCATGGTCTGGGATTTCCTTTTAACTATTGGGGAAGAAACGAAATATGTATGGCGGTAAGACCTTTCAAGCTGCGCCATACCTTCCGGGATTCAAATATTCATCATTGGCAGAATGCGACGCTGCATGTCCAAATGGTTCTATTTTTACCTTCGCTATTTCCTGCTAGCTGCGCAAATGTAGGTTTGACAATTGTTTTACCCCCTTGTTTGCACTATCGATCTCGCCACAGATTTCACCTTGCTCTCACGCCGATCTTGTCGTCAGGTCGCATGCCAGATTTCCTGTGCATCATTTGGTATCGATATGTCATACTCCTTTCGCAAATCTCGATCTTGGCGATTGATATCATTCTGACCACCAGAGGTAAGTCCAGGAGTTGACACAGCTGATACGTTTTTACTCTGCTTTGGTTAGTTTTTTGCTTATTCAATCGAAGCCGAAGAGTGGGGATCTTCCTTGGTAGCCTTATCGTCTTGGAGTTGGGTCTCGCAGGAACACATGCAGTCGGATGCGCCACAATGGAGTATTTTGAGACTTGCATGCTCCCTCGCCCACTGAATAACATCGAGAAGGCTCACACGTACGCTTCCCGTGGTTCTGACATGCCTGTATGATGACGATTCGCTTCAGGACCGTTATCATAATTATTCAGAGCACTTTCATGGGGATGATCGCCTTCAAGCATTTCGCCGGGCTCAGACTTGGGTGGGGAAGGACGCCCCTTTTATCACTTCTCATGAGAGACGCTACCAGCAACTACTTGGTTACCTTTGGTGCGTCCCTTGTCCATCGAGCGCGACCGAATGCCGAGCAGAACACATCTAGTTATATGTGGTGTCGCCCTGGCGACCTTTGGTCTCGACGATCAACGGGCCATCGCTATTTTCTAGTACGTCTATACGTCTCTCGCGCTTGCAGTCAGACGCCCGGATTGACATGTCGCATAAAGTTGGTCGATTTCGCTGTTTTCGACTGTTGTGAGTATAATAGGATTGTATTGCAGACGCCGTCTAACGCACTCGGTATAGGGCTGTCGTCTTATTTTGAACATGGAACGCTTTGCGAGAATGGAGGTGTTGAACGAGGAGATCCAGTTTACGAGCCACATTTCTCTATGTCCTATAACGACGGGGACGGTCGAGTCTGGTGATTTGTAGTAGTCACGCGGCTCCGATCCCAAATCCATAATTTACACGATCAATCATGGACCTCGACCAGGAGGACGAGGAATGGCAGCACTTGAACCACACAAACTGGCGCGGGTTGGGTCTCGCAGATCCGATTAAAAACGTGGAGGTGCGCTTGTTCAGGATCCAAATCACCCGCATACCATTACACAGTTTCGTTAGGACAAATGGCTCCTGTTGCCTGCTTTCCTCAAAGTCAAAGGGCTCGTCAAACAGCACATCGACTCGTTCAACTACTTTGTCGACACTGACATCAAGAACATCGTCAAGGCCAACCACAAGGTCACGTCGGACGTCGATCCCAGATTCTGGCTCAAATACACCGACATTCATGTCGGCTTCCCTGACCGCACCGATCTCGACGCCATCGACAAGAGCATCACCCCACACGAATGTCGGCTGCGCGATATAACCTACAGTGCACCCATCCTCGTCACCATTCAGTATACCCGCGGCAAGAACGTCGTGAGGAGGCCAAACGTGAACATTGGTCGCTTGCCCATCATGCTGCGCAGTAACAAGTGTATCTTGACCGGGCGTTCCGAGACGCAACTTGCGCGCATGACGGAATGTCCGCTCGATCCTGGAGGTTACTTTGTCGTCAAGGGCACGGAAAAGGTTATTCTTGTCCAGGAGCAGCTGAGCAAGAACCGAATCATCGTCGAAACGGATCACATCAAGGGCGTCGTTCAAGCTTCTTGCACCTCGTGAGCACCGACGCGTTCTTTTCTGTGGGTGTGGGTCCCTCACACTGTTCATCTAGTTCGACCCATGGCGGTCTCAAATCCAAAACGTATGTGGCTACGAAAAAGGGCAAGATATATCTCCGTCACAACTCGATTCATGAAGACGTTCCGATCGTCATCGCTCTCAAAGCCCTTGGTATTCAGTCTGACAAGGAAATCCTTTTGCTCACCGCGGGAACCACGGACGCCTACAAATCTGCCTTTGCTGCAAACTTGGAAGAAGCTGCCAAGCTCGGTATATTCACCCGCCACCAAGCCTTGGAATGGATTGGATCCAGGGTAAAGGTTAATCGCAAGGTCGTGGGCCCACGAAGACCGGCTTGGGAAGAGGCGCTGGAAGCGTTGGCGACCATCGTGTTGGCCCATGTGCCCGTGGTTGGATTGGATTTCAGGTCAAAGGCCATCTTCGTTGCGACCATGACTAGGCGTGTTCTCATGGCCATGGATGATGAAAAGATGGTCGACGATCGAGACTACGTCGGCAACAAACGTTTGGAACTGTACGTGGTGTCCGATATGCTTGTCCCGATGCTCACGCAACGTCCGTCCGCAGTGCTGGTCAGCTCCTAGCACTGCTCTTCGAAGATCTATTCAAGACGTTCAATGCGAATCTCAAATCCGCAATCGACAAGGTCTTGAAGAAGCCCTCACGGACGAACGAGTTTGACGCGTTCAACACCATGCAGTTTCAGGGCGACCATATCACGTCGGGCTTCGTCCGCGCGATTTCTACCGGAAACTGGTCTTTGAAACGGTTCAAGATGGATAGGGCAGGTGTCACCCACGTTCTCAGCCGGTTGAGTTTCATATCTGCTCTCGGGATGATGACCCGCATCTCGTCTCAATTCGAGAAGACTCGCAAGGTCAGTGGACCGCGTGCCTTGCAGCCCAGTCAATGGGGCATGCTTTGCCCAAGCGACACCCCGGAAGGCGAAGCCTGCGGTCTCGTGAAGAATCTAGCGCTCATGACGCACATCACCACGGACGTGGAAGAGGAACCTATTATACGTTTAACGTTCATGCTCGGAGTGGAAGGTCTGCACCAAACTATTGTCACCTGAACCTAAAAGATTCATGATAGGTTCAAAGATATCAGCCTGTCCACCGGCACGGAGATATACGGCGCTCACATATTTGTTGTTAACGTAAACGGAACGATTGTCGGTCTAACGCGGTCTCCCGCGCGATTCGTTGCCAATTTCCGAAGGCTACGTAGGGCAGGGCGTATCAGCGAGTTTGTTGGCGTCTATGTAAACCACCATCACCACGCGGTGTACATCGCAAGCGATGGTGGACGCATATGTCGGCCAATGATCATCGTTGAAAACGGGGTGCCCAAAGTCACTTTGGAACACATCACCGTCAGTCCCCCAGTTCTTGCGGTGTTCATGTCTGACGCGACTTGGATTGGCAGCAATTGAAAGCTGGACGGATGTCGTTTGACGACTTTTTGCGCCATGGCCTTGTGGAATATCTAGACGTCAACGAGGAGAACGACTCGTACATCGCCTTGTACGAGTCGGACATCGTTGCCGCGACGACGCATCTAGAGATCGAGCCCTTTACGATCCTAGGTGCGGTCGCCGGTCTTATTCCCTACCCCCACCACAACCAGTCCCCGCGAAATACGTACCAATGCGCCATGGGAAAACAAGCGATCGGCGTGATTGGCTACAACCAATTCCACAGGATCGACACGCTTCTCTACCTGTCCGTGTATCCTCAACAACCCATGGTCAAGACCAAGACGATCGAATTGATTGGGTACGATCGCCTTCCCGCTGGTCAGAATGCAACGGTGGCTGTCATGAGTTACTCTGGGTACGACATCGAAGATGCGCTGATCCTCAACAAGGTCTGTCGCGCCTCTCGTTTCCTTTTCGGGTTGCTTACGGGGACCCACTGCAGGCTAGTCTAGACCGCGGATATGGGCGGTGTCAAGTACTGCGGAAGAACGCGACGCTCATCCGAAAATATCCCAACGGGACGTGAGTCAAATTTTTTTTGTTCCTCTTGGAGCAAGATGATTTTGAATTTATGGATCGGTTTCCCAGTTTCGACCGGCTCGCGGACGCACCGGTGGACGAGAATGGTTCGGTTCAAAAAAAGTATGACATCATCCAGCTGGACGGACTGGCTGGTGTTGGGGAACGAGTCGACCCTGGGGACGTGTACGTGAACAAACAGACGCCGACCAATGCCAACGACAACACGTTCACCGGTCAAGCTGCGACCGTGCCTTACAAAAATACGCCGATGACCTACAAATCGCCACTGGCTGGGTATATTGACAAAGTGATGATTAGTGACACCGAGAACGACCAGACCTTGATCAAGGTCTTGATCCGCCAGACACGGCGCCCAGAATTAGGAGACAAGTTTTCTTCTCGGCACGGCCAAAAGGGGGTATGTGGATTGATCGTGAATCAGGAAGACATGCCGTTCAACGACCAAGGCATCAACCCTGGTATGATCTTTTAACTTTGTTGTTGAGTTCTGTGAAACTGACGCGTTGTTTGGTAGACACGATCATGAATCCGCATGGTTTCCCCTCTCGGATGACTGTCGGGAAGATGATTGAGCTTTTGGCTGGCAAGGTAATCTTACTCCGGCTTCGGCGTTTTTCCGACCGCACGTTTCACCCCTGATTCCAGGCGGGTGTTTTGTCCGGTAAGCTTCAATATGGAACAGCCTTTGGCGGGTCCAAGGTACCTCGGATTTTATTTTTTTCCCGTTGGTCGGCTCGACAGTGCCCCCTTTAGGTGGAAGACATGTCACGAATTTTGATCGAGCACGGCTTCAATTACGCTGGCAAAGATATGCTGACGAGCGGCATCACCGGTGAACCAATGGAAGCCTATGTTTACTTTGGGCCTATTTACTATCAAGTAAACTGCCTTTTTTTCTTTTCCATGCCAACAGCGCTGATGTGTGTGTTGCAGAAACTGAGTAAGGAACATTGTTTAGCTTGCACTGCAGATTGACCGAATGTGTATTAGAGCACATGGTGCTGGACAAGATGCATGCTCGCGCAAGGTGCGCCAGGCGCTCAGGAGAGTGACATTGTTTCTTATTGGTTACAGAGGACCGCGCGCAACGCTGACGCGACAGCCGACTGAAGGTCGGTCGCGAGAGGGCGGGCTGCGACTTGGGGAGATGGAACGCGACTGTCTGATCGGCTATGGCGCGACACAGCTGTTGCTAGAGCGCCTGATGATATCGTCCGACAAGTTCGAAGTGAACGCCTGCCAAGAGTGCGGTCTAATGGGGTACCACGGGTGGTGTTCGTACTGCAAGAGCTCGAAAAAGATGGCGACGCTGACGATTCCGTATGCCGCCAAGTTACTCTTTCAGGAGGTGGGTCGTTCATTGGCGCACGAACCCGATCTGACGACGCCGTAGTTGATGGCCATGAACGTCGTACCACGCCTGGTGCTGGACGATGCTTGACCGGACCGAGACCGATAACGTGGACCGCCATACGAAGCCATCAATCGCCCGCAGACTAGGCTGTACTCGCCAAGGCACCAGGTCAGGGTCATACACTGTTTTGTTTTTGCTCCCTCGGCCGGGTCATGGGGTGGCGTCACATCGGTTTTTGACCGCAGTTTGAGAGAGAGAGAGCGCCCAGAGTCGGGTAGATGGATCCTCGGAGGTTTGCTTCGCTTGCAATCAAAAAGACGTTATGGGGCTGTTCGTCGAAGTAGATAAGGTCGATACACATGGCGGCGTGTGATTGCGCAAAGCCGAGGGTGGGGTGAGAAATTGGATACGCGGTCCGGTCGAGACGCCCGGCATTTCCCGAACCACTTTGCAAGACAGATGACGGCGAGGAACAACGCGACTGCGCTACGGCGATTGATGACAGAGTACAAGCAACTCGTCGCTGGAGGTCCGAAAGAAATAATAACAATCCTAGATGACGTTCGTCTGACGCTGTCTAGGTTCTCCCGATGGCATGTTTACAGCAGGTGCGTCTGGGGCGAATAGACCACACCCACAGAGGGTCGACGAGCGTGCTAGGACCGATTTCTGAGACCGATTTTTTCACCTGGGAAGCTCTGATCTGTGGACCCAAAGACACGCCGTTCGTGCGTACCTCGCCCTGGTCGTCCGAGTGTCTATCTCACCCTCCCTACCCACCTAGGACGGCGGTGTCTTCGTCGCCAAGCTCACCTTTGTACGTCGTCCTCGCTCGCGCGCGTTCACCCGCCATGACATACGACAGCCCTCCGACTACCCGCTCTCCCCGTTCAAAATGAAATTCGATCCACCCTTGTTCCATCCCAACAGTGAGCGACCCCCCTCCCCCTCTTGTCCATCACAAAACACCCCCAGTCTACCCCGACGGCACCGTCTGCATATCGATCCTACACACGCCCGGCGACGATCCGACCATGTACGAACAAGCCTCGGAACGGTGGAGTCCCGTCCAGAGCGTCGAAAAGGTTCTTCTCAGCGTCATTTCCATGCTCGCAGGTTCGTGTGTCCCCCGAACCCCTGCCCACGCTCGCTCACCGCGCGTAGAACCGAACCTGGAGAGCGGGGCCAACATCGACTGTTGTAAACTCTATCGCGACGACAAACCGGTGCGCTTGCCTTATTGTCGTCCACGTCATTCTGAGACACGCATCCAGGAATACGAACGACGCGTGAGGGAATCTATTAAACAACAGCTAGGGTTATAGAAAAAAAGTCCGCGTATGTACGACGTCCATGTAAACGAGCCCCATGTATACGCTATATAGTATATACGTTATGTCGACACGGCCACACACGAGTTCATCGTTACCCTCCATCGCGCCGAAACACCTCGCCATCAAACGCGGGGCCCGTCTTGCCAAAGATGTGGCGTTGGACGTATTCATTACGGAAAATGCCGTGCGGGTCAACGTCCCGCAGCAGGCGAACAAAGTCGTCGAAACGGGGATACAGGGTGCGAAGCGTGTCCGGCAAGAGTGGGTGTGCCTTGGCCCAATGGGGACGCCCGCCATGGCGAAGAAGAA